>DWIA01000404.1:0-10917 GCA_018248195.1 Archon apollinus
TTTCGAGGACATGTGAAGTCCGCCAACCCGCATTGGAGCAGCGTGGCGGACCCTTCCCGGCTCCAAAACCCTCTCAGCAATGAGAGGAGGACTGTGCTCATAGGACATTAATAGGCTGAAATTTTACTTTTACTTTTACTTTACAGAAGTTTTGTCTATACATTTTCTGCAATAACATAGATTTTTAAGGCGATGTCTGTTTTTTCCGTGATGTTACTAAATACCACGTTACAACTTATGTGTGCCGTAGCGAGGAATTTACTAAATATAAAAAAGGACATTTTAAGTCCGCCACAGCAGCCGCTTCTCCGGCTTCCAGACATCCTCTCAAATAATAGAGAAGATCAGTGCCTAGTAGTAGAATATACATACCTATATAAATGTTGTTAATAACAAACCAATCTTGAAATACTAGTTATTATTAAAGTATAAGTAACTTCTTATCTGTTTATGTCTAGAAGTATCATAATAAGCCCGAAGATTATTATTATTATACTTTTTTTTATTATATTTCGTGCATGAAGAAGTCTTCATTATTTCTGGAACATGTCGTTTCTTTCTTCATAATAGCTTGTCTATTCTCTCTAATGGTAATTCAGCGAGTAAAAGGTAATGTATTCTGCAACAGTAAATATATTGCATAAAACATGTGAGTGACAGACTACTAACAACTTAGTAGGTTTTTGTTCACATTATTTTATAGAAGCCTGTAGCGAGGCACTCGTTTTGCTAATGATGGATAAAGCTACTGAACTCTATAGACAAAGAGTATAGTCGAATACTCTTGAAGCTTTGCAAATTTTATTTGTTTAAATAAATTGCTACTTATGGTTGACTACATATTTGAATCAGTCATTAAGGTACTTCAAAGGCATTCAGAAAATCCGAGAGGAAAAACGACAACGTTTTTAATAAATTGGTAATTATGTACCTTGTTCTTTCAAAAATAACAAATCAAAGTGACAAATGGATATATTCGTTACACCGATTTTTGACAGAAATATAAGTGATGGCTTTTAAATAGCTTGCTACAGTAATCAATCCCGGCAAGATCTTCCGAGATTGATTGCTGTTTACTTATTTTAATTTTAAACACATGGCAACATTTTGTTTTATTATGTCGGCGATCCTTATGCCTTTTTCTGAAGTTGTTTTTTTATATCGTAATTTCTCTCAGTCCAGCAGTTTCTTGACATTTTCTGATATTATTGTAGATCCCACCGTTTTTTTACATTATCTATACAACTGTTAAATGTTGGTTCAACGTCATTTGCTAATGCTGGTGATGAAAGAAATAGCTTTATTCGACCGATTATTACGCTATTATCAAACCTCTAAACAGTTTCCCTGACCCTTCCCAACTTTCAAGGATTTGCGTTGTTAGAGACGATGGTTGATTCTTTTTTTTTGTGACTTTAGTTTTGTATTTTTTTTACTAATCGTTGTTACCAAAATCGTTGAAATATTCCCATAAACTAGAGAAATATTCTTATGGGAGACTCTAGAAAGATTATTTCTCTAGAATTATTATTTCAATGTTGGTACCATTTTAACATTTCAATATTGAGAAAAAATATTTCATAGCATTAAGAGGAACAGCACTGCAATAATGTATACTAAATTAATTATTTATCTTCTTTAAATCTCCCGAAAGGTCGAGACTTTCATCGAGGGCGTTGTTAAATTATTCCAAAGGTGTTTCAATTTCTAACTGAACTAATATTTACGTTTATACGGAGATTCTTTACTGATTTATTTATGATTTTCTGTGGTCCCAAATTCGTATTTCGTTACATTGAAACAATTCAAAGATTAAAATTAGAATTCTTGTTATGGGTGTTCCTATAGTTTTCTCGTCTGGTTGGGATATAATATATATAAATACATTTATAATTATATAAAGTACGATAAAATAAATAACATTAAATATGATATATACTATACATAATAACATGAAATATAAATAATAATATATAAATAAAGTCCTAACCAGGCGGAGCCCTAGCCTAGCTTCTCCGCTTGGCAGGAGAGACCAAACGGCCGAGGGTTAGGGGGAAAGGGGTAGGTACCGGCAGACGATACGAGTGGTATTGAGGAGCACCGCCTTCTGCCTCTAGGCACGGAGCGGCCCGTCACAGAGTCCCAATTGTCTCAGATGTCCCGAGAGACTGACCGGGATTAACTCGTTTGCAGACACGACTATCGGAATAATTTCGATCGGCATACCACCCCACATGTCGGTCACCTCGTGAGTCAGGTCCAGATAGTTAGAATTCTTTATTATTATAAACTTTATTACCCTTCCTAATGGGGAATTTATTTTTGAAACATTCTTCCTTATTGTTCAGGAGCGGTTGAGTTCTGAGGAGATCGCTCGGCTGAGTGATGTTCGGAACCTGGTGAACCAGTTGTACGAAGCTCTCAATGTACGCAAGCACCAGATTCGAAAAGAGAGGGAATTGAGATCGCAATTAGAAAAACTGTCGGTGGAACTGCAACCTTTAGAAGAGGTAAAAAACTTTACTATTGATTTCTCTTTCAGATAATGATGAACTTGTGATCGATTGTACAATAGTGATTTCTGCATGTCAAAAGATGTCGACTGTGCAGAATGGATTATAAATTCTGCAGGAACACAGCGGCTCTCTAAATTCCTTGCTTAAAGAAACTAGTGGTACGATTCCTATGCAGAAATCCGTCTAGGTAGTTACCACAGCAGGGCCAGTTATTCTGCCGTGAAGCAGTAGTATGCAAACATTACTATTTGGTTCAGAAGGGCACTGAGAGCTAGCGTAATTACTGGGCATATGAGACTTACGGACTGATGTCTGAAGTTGACGAGCGCAGTGTAGTGTATGCAAAATGTTTTGGATGTCACAGCATTTGTTATGGAAAGCGCAACGTCTGCCGTTGCGCTTTCCATCAGGCGAAGGTTTTGATCGTATCGTCACTTTTTTCGATAAAAAATAACTCGGCTATATAATTGAATAAACGTTATGACGACCTGCCCCTAGATACAGTTACCTCACGAAGTGTGCGGAAACTCAATGTATGCAGGTTGCTCAAGACCGTGCTTTGCAGAAATTACTAAGGAAGTCTTTTGTTACCACAAAAATCTGCTTTGCATTTAGCAAAAGTCCACTCCTATAGCTAAATATGAGACAGTTTGTTACGTGCTTATATTTCACGAATCTTTTATATTATGCTAAAAAATGTGTGTGTCTGTGTGTGTGTAACCACGACATACATGTATAGACTATAACACGTTGATAAATATAACCAAACAATTTTAACTTAAACTAACATTAAATTCAAACGTGCAGCTGCAAACGTATCATAAACGTACATCATTAAAAGTTTGTTACTAAACTGCATATTCATGTACGCCATTAAACGTTACTATTGCGTCACGTTAACGAATTACTCTAAAACTGCTGAAGTACTTTTCCCATGAGTCCTGTGACAGATCTTAGATGGTAATGGATGATCAGTCAGTGTGTCAATAGTATGCGAGGGACCTGGGTTCGATGCCCGGTGCCGGCACCACTAAAATTGTTAATTGCAATTTTAAGTGCTGATTTACTACGTGCTTTACCTCCACCGTAACAAAACATCGTGAGGAAACCTGCATGTTTGGGAAATAAAAAATATTTCGAAGACATGTGAAGTGCGCCAACCAGCATTGGAGCAGCGTTGCGGACACTTCCCGGCTCCAAAACCTCCTCAGAAATGAGAGGAGCCCTGTGTTCATATATAGACATTCATGCAGTAGGACATATATAGGCAGAAACCTTAGTTTACTCGCGTTTTGTGATACGCAACATTGTCAAGTGTAGCATATAAAAAAATATACTGCTACTGTTGACTACGTCACTACAATTCCAACTAGTAAGGGCTTTGTAGTAAGGTTATGTAGCAATACCATTGATGTTCAATATTAAATATAATGTACATTATATTAAATGTAAAGTACATTATATTACTCAGTATCTACTGCAGGGTCTTATGTAAATTCTTTTGTTATTGGGTCAAGGCTTAGAGAACCTAATCGTGTTTTGCCAGTCCATGATAAAAAAACAATGATCAGTGATAGCCACTGCGTTTCCGCGGATATTTTAGCACTGTAATATCCTGAATATACGAGTATAGTCTATTATTACTAATAATGGAAAACTGTCTACGTGATTCAAACCGGTCAAATAATCATCAAAATATAAACTCTAGCTACTACAATAACCTGGTGGTTGGATTCCTATGCAGGAATATGTCTATGTAGTACCATCTCAGGGCGAATTATACTACCGTAAAGCAGCAATGTGCAAACATTACTATGTTTTGCTTTGTAGGGCACTAATAGCTAGTGTAATCACTAGGAATATGAGAGTTTCTTAAGTGTTAAGCGCTAACTGATGTCTCATGGCTTACTCGCAGCCACAAGCTGTGCCACAAATCAATGTTATGGGTGACACAGTATTTGTTATGGGTAGACGTTGCACTTATTGTCAGGTAAACGATTTGCTCGTTTCATCACTTCTTTCATAAAAAAAACTTATTATTAACTAGAATATCTTAAGCTGTGGAATATTAGGAAACATCTTTATAAGCCTATTTCATCATGTAACTTATGACAACTGTATCCTTATTTTTATATAAATTCGTTTTGTGCTCAGAAACGTATGACCTTAGAAACGGAGACCACTCGTCGAACATCGGCCCTTACGTGGGTTGGGCTGGGACTAATGGGGGTGCAGTTCGGTGTGCTCGCCCGTCTAACGTGGTGGGAGTACTCGTGGGATATCATGGAACCAGTCACGTATTTTGTCACCTATGGAACGGCGATGGCGGCATACGCATACTTTGTACTGACGAAGCAGGTAAATGAAAATAATATTTTTTGTGTATTTTTGATGATTTCACGTTTAAATATTTTTTTGGCTTTATGTGAGGTGTACTTCACTCTTAAAAAATTTAAAAATGTCATTGACATTTAACTGTTATTTTTTCACAGGAGTACGTGTTACCAGACGTAAAGGATAGGCAACATCTTTTGATGCTTCACAAAAAGGCGAAAAAAATAGGACTTGACATTAATCAATACAATTACTTGAAAGATGAGGTAAACAACATTTTTCTATTTGATTACTTCTTATAAGTATTTTTAAACGTCTATTAAGAGATTATTCGATCGATAAAAATATCTTTTCGGCTACTGAAATAGAAGTTGAATTATTACTAAAAAGGTTAACATTTTTACATTTATATATTAAAGTTGTGACTGACATTAATATTTGATCAAAAACTTTTGTATGTTATATAATATATATTTGCGGATTAAGAAAATAAAAACCCTTTCTTGCTGGAATATTTTTGTGTCTTTTATGACAGCCGGTTCTTCTTCTTCTTCAACAGCCTGTAAAAGCCCACTGCTGGACTGCTCCCCCAAGTTGGATTTGCTATAATCGCCACGCTTGGCAGGCGGATTGGTGATCTTATTTCCAAACACTTCGTATCTTACACACTGCTGCCCACCGTTCACGACAATGCAGTGCTACCATATTTTCTAGCTTTTTGATTTTTTTATTGCATTATAGATAGACAAAGTCCAGAAGGACCTGGCTCGCCTTCGCGATCCTCTGCACATCCACTTGCCAACGTCATACGTGTCTAAGACAAGCGACGATAGCCGCTCTCCGTTGACCAAAATAAAGAATATGTTAGAAGAAACTACCAAAAAGATGAAGATAACGTAATATCTGTTGTCGACGCGTCGCCGCTCCTAACAGACGCGTATGTTCCTAAAAGAATTTAGCTTGTTACCTTTGTATGTGAGCCGTTGAATTTTACCTTGTCTATGGATGATATTATGCAAAAGTTCAAGATAATTGTTATAGCCTGTACATCAATACAAAGGGGTGTCTGTCTGTGGTTTTATTTTTCAAATTATATTTCGTTAGCATATTGGGTTGCTGAATAAGATTTGATGTAAAAAAAATATGAAAATGTTTCAATGATTATATTTTCAATTCAAGTACCTAAAAAAACTATTGGAGTAACATAACTTATAATATCTGCGGGATGAAGTCGTGGGTACAGCTTATTGTTAATAATTTTTCATAATTTTTTTCCGTTTTGTTTATTCATTAACAATTTTCTCTATTGAGAGGGATTTACCGTTAACGACTCACTCAAAGTTGTTAATAGTAAATAGCACCTGTCAAAAAAATGATTGCAACCCCAGGCGTTTGTTTCAAATGCGTTTACTTCACCGCAATTACTTTCATAGAATTTTCAGGCATTGCAAGTGTTGCAAGTCAAACAATGTAGTATGATTTTTTAGTCTGATTTTTTAAATTAATTTAGTAACTAACATATTGTTATTAGGAATTCATAATAAGCGTAGTAAAATATATTTTAGTGTCCTCAAATTCTTGCTCAGAAAATTATGTTTCCTATTTATAATTTTAAAATTTAAACAATTATAACATAATTTATTTCTACACGTATCTATAAAGTTTGTGCCAATATTTAATTTGAAAATGGATCTTTATTAGATTTAAGATTATTTGAACACTTATCTAATTTTAGGTAATACCTTTTTATAAATTATATATTGTAAATGTTTTATAAGTTTAGAGGCATATTTCTTTACAATAATTTTATTTCGATAAACGTTACTGTATTATCATCAATAATTTTTGTATGGTAAGAATGTATGGACTGATTTCCAAAGTCTTATATTTAATATACCAAATGAAATGCTTTGAAACATTGGCTGAAGAATTGTTTTTGCTTAAGGATACATTATGCGCCTGCCGCTTATACTGTTTAGTTTTTATAGCACGTAGTTTGTCCATTCTAGTCCCCTGCACGAAAGTCTGCATTTATAAATAGAGATATAAAAAACAATGGATAAATCTTGATCCAGACTTATGAATCTTGCCGAAATCTAAAAAAAAGAAACATGGCGGTTTCTTATTGAAGTCTAGATTCACAGGGTTATTATTTATAGCAATAATACTTTAGTAACATTCATTAATTTAATTGACACTCGATGTTGAAACAAGTTTTAATTTTTTGTACAGCTTAGGGAAGTCTTAATTTTTTTTTCTATCATATCTTATTGTAGGCCAATTCTAATTTGTAACGTTTTAGCGAAATTTGGAAAAAGTGTTTTGGTAGCCATACGAATTTTTGCACAAAATAGATTTTAAATAAAGTTGGTGCTCGCGCTCTATAAATCGACTATTAAATTAGAAACTGTGTTAATGTTTATGCCCGCGTATTTATTTTAACAATTTGTGCAGAGTGTCTTTCGAATTTTGTCTTGCTGTATTGTTTTAATTAAACTGAATTAAATGTAGCGTTTTTTTTATAAATGTCTAACATGTCTGAATGGTACTAATATTCTTACCTTAATTTATAAAGAATTAGATTATTCAAAAATCAAACCTTTAAGATAACCTAAAAAAAGCTTGAATAGTAAATAAGTTGTTTTATATATAAATATATAGGCGTTATATTGTGAATTCTTATATTTACGCAAATACTATAATTTGAATTAAACTAAATTGAGGGATTTTATCACGTTCGATTTGACTTTTTATTCCCGACAATTCGAGCGCTTTGCAGAATCGTCACTTTCTGATGTCATAATTAATTCGGGCTACTTCCAAATTTTAATTATATATCACTAATACTGCGACAGTAGATCATTAAAATGCGATAAAATCCGTAAATTTGATTCAATATTGGCGTTATGTTATATTCTTAACAGTTTTTTTGTATTCTTCAAATAAATTCATAATATATTTTTGCATTAACATTTACAAATATTTATAAGTACATTTTAGGCTTACTCTGCTGGAAATAAACAAACAGACTTACAATGCTAAAAAGGAGATTACTCACTAGTAGTTAGCACCCACAAAAGCAACCTTTAGTGTAGAAGCTAAGGTTATAAAAGAGGTAAATAATGTTACATGGCGTAGTATAATAAATGGCTGTGAAATAAAAATATATGAAGATCAGTCCACGTTAAATTTATTCCCTTCGATCGTGACTTCATAAATTATGTAATATTTAGTAAAGTGAATTTAAAACTTCGTAAACATAAATTGGTATAAAGATCGCAATAGAGTGCTTTCGTATAATTCTTTTCTGGGAGTATATTACTATATATTTTCATTAAAAAAAAAACTGTTCGAGATCAAGCACAGAGTAGTGCAAAATAAACGAACGTATGCTAGTATTACTGCCTTATTAAAGCGCACGGAAGAATACTGTATGGCGGCAGCCGTTCGTATTCTTTTTGATTAAGAATACTTCAAGGAGAGTCTAGAATCCCACATGATGTGAAGCGGTGGTCGGTTTTTAGATGAGAGAGTTCGACAGTCCGGATATCGACACCGTTTACACTGATTCGTTTTGATAAAACTTTTTTTTATAGTATAAAATGACGAGACATGCAAATTGTTCACCTTATGGTAAGTGCAACGTCCGCCCAAACGAAATGCTGTGCCACCCAGAACATTTATGTATGACACTACAATGCGCTCGTCACCCTAAGACATCAGTTCTCAAGTCTCAAATGCCCAGTAGTTACATTAGCTTTCAAGGCCATTCAAACTAAAAAAAATCTGCGTGTCTGATACTGCAACTTAACCTACCTAGAAGCATGTCGCATAGGCGTTACATTGGGCGATTTAGATTGGTACGAGTGGGTGTCCGTGTAATTGTGAATATACTTGCGGCACTATAATAATTCCTGCGCAGTTGATAGCTTCTAATTTGGGAGTTATAACCGTGATCAAATCGGTAAAAGAGACATCACTTTTGTAAGAGAGAGACCTTATCCTGCCAATCAATATAGTCAGTATCTAGGAGCAGGGTGACTACTGTGAGGGAAGGGCCAATTTTGGCTAATTTGCTCACATCAGGTGGCATTCTGGTCATTATTGGCGTATTCCATAACCAATATTCATCATTGTTTATGTTCATTTTGGCGCGAATTACCTAAAAAATGAAAGCGAAGAAGAGAAGGCGATATGATAGGAGCATCCTTGAATCATAATTATTCGATCTTCTGTATATAACACTGTTATTAGATTTAAGCACGCACATGGTATCCGCTTTATAAGCTTCCTCTTGTGATTTGCTGGTTTGCCTTTTAGAGTCTTTTTCTATCTCATGTTTTTTCTATATACATGTAACTGATACATTTTTATAAATATAGGTTAAGGAGAAGCAAAGCTTCAGTCGACGTAGTTGTCGTTCATTCACTTTAGGACGACCTATTATAATAATATTGCATTGCTGTTATAGTTAGGTTCGTATTTAAAAATTATAAAGTTATTTTCAATGCCTAAAACAACCGTGCATTTTGAAGTTATTAGAGTTTAATTTAGCTGCAATGATCTGTTACATGTAGTACAGAATTGCGTGCATATGGATGAACATAGGCATTTCTTATTATTTACATTTTAAAACAAAAGTGTATCGCGTACAAAGTGACTAATTGTCATCTAAACTATGGTATATTTAGTTTGTTTTGTAAATAATATCTTTATTTATCTTGTTATCAATCACAAATATTCTCCTATTCTTTTATATAGTTATTTATTAAGGTTCGTTTATATGTAATGTAATATTGGTTTATTATAAGTATTATAAACATATTTAATATTAATAAGTCTTGAGTTTTATTTGCTATTTGAAATAATCAAAACATTTGCTATATTAGACACAGATTGATTAATCTCGCATGTAGTTAGGTACTTAATGGTAAATATCTATTTAGATGTATTTATTTAACCACGTTCTAACTTTCCTGTTACTAATCACTAAAAAAATTGCCAAATTACCCTTCCAATAACATATTACATTATCGATTACTTTGTTACACTATTTTTCAATATTAGTCTGACGGATTATTTAAGATGGCTTCGACAGTTTTTCGTCTTATTTTTATGCTTTAGTATTCAAAAAAAAACAAAACGTCACAATTTTGACAGCTGTCGCGGCCATTTTAAGTAGACACGGATACTAGTTATTGTTGTTGGAGTGAGGAACAGAATAACGTCGCTGGCACAAAAACCCGACTCCATGTAAGTTATTATATTGCATTTTGTTAAATTTACAGTCGTGTTTCAATAAATTTTTCAAAAAAAAAAATGTCATGTTGTGTTTCATTTCTTTTTCTCTTGGTTATGTGTAGTGCAGTGATAGATAGAACATTCCAATGCAGTTTTGGGTAACATCGCAACTCTTATGGGTAACTTACTTTCCTCGTCACTTATTTACATTTAAAAAAATACAACACATTGCTTTGTTGATAAAATCAATACACATATTATAAATGTAAATGTCTGTACATTTTAAAATTTGGCAGGCACATCTAGTAATAAATAGATATATGACACACTTAAAATTCAGTATGCTCTTTAATTTAATACTGGTGGTAGATAACACCCCAGTGCCAGTTAATCTGCTGTCAAACAGTAGTGTATAAACATGCCTGTGTGTCGGTTTGAAGGGTACTGTAATTACTGGGCATATGAGACTTAAAAGCTCGAGATATCACGAGGTGACGGGCTCAGTGTGGTGCTGTATAGAAATGTTTTTGGTAACACAGCATTTTTTATGAGCAGACGTTACATTTACCATCAGGTGAGCTATAAAAAAATTACGCACAAAATGGGTTTAATATGCACGACTTGCTACGTTATCACAATATTACACTATTACACAGCGTAGCGCAGACAGAATGGCCAAATGCGTTTAGTGACATCTGTTTAAGCAGGCCGTGCTGCCCTGTGTTCAAAATGTATTGGCATTCGTAGTATGGCGAAACACGTGTCGCGTTTTTTGGTTAAGTGGTGTGTATTGCCTAGTGGTAGTGTTGTAGTGGTGAAGGGTATC
>DWIA01000405.1:0-10912 GCA_018248195.1 Archon apollinus
ATCCGTATGAGAGCAACGTCGCAAACTCCTTCATAACTTTCTAATAATGAGAGATCTGCTCTGAGCAGTGGGTCATTTAAGGGTTGTGACTAAACTTTTATCAAAATTATAGGTTATACTACTGATGACAAACAATAATGTTACCACGTGCAGAAGGCATCGGCCAAGACTTTAAAGAAAACGAATTAAATTTTGAATATGAACATTCTAAGCGTAAGTAAATAAACAAAATGGCTGAATAAATATACATTTTCAAGGCTTAAACATTACTAGTTAATGTTACTTTACTACCAAAAATATATAGCATGGTTATCAAAGAGATCTGAATTTTTGATTAGATCATAAATAAAAAGTACTTGTTTTCTTTTTATGCATTTTCCTAATTAGGTATCAGCGACTGTCTCTTGGTTATTCACACAATTTAATAGATCGATATTTAATAGATTTTTTGAGGAGATTAAAACTTATCTTTTCCTTGCATCTATTAAATAACAAATATCAAGTCCTTTCCGTCTCTTTCTAAGTATAAACAGTGTAAGTATTAACTCTCTTTCATTACTAGTAAATGCTTCATGCATTTATGTTTCAGATGTGTCGTGGTACGATCAGCTGCTCTTAAATAGACCACTGAAAGTAGTTTTGGTTACACTGTTAACAACAATTCTCGCACCACTTTTAATATACCAGTTTTGGTATTTCACAAGTGTAGATCCACCGCCTAGAGATGGATACTCAACAGGATCATGTTTACTGCCGAGAGATGTGCGCATTGCCTGTGGTGTTGGTGCTATGAAGACGACAGATTGCCATCAACAGTGCTGCTACGACCACCATAACAATTTCTGTTTCCATAGACTGCCTTCTCGATTTTCATATATCCTAGATCGAGAATGGTCGGAAAACGTGACGCTTCAACCAAGAGTTTCAACTGTTCCGTATTCATCACAAAACAGTATCGTCGCTTTGAAAATATCCATGGACGAGTTAACGCCTACACATTTATCAATTAATTTCTATAACTCCCAGTTCGCAACGCACACTGGTAAGAGAATTGGAAATAAAGACTATAACTATGAAATATCATCGCCGGAAATGAATATAAAAGTTAACTCAAGCCAAGGCAATATCTTCAACACTATAAAGGGACCTCTAATAGCATCGCAAAATATATGGGAGATTGCTTTCAAATTAACAAATGAATCTATATATGGTTTGGGAGAAATCCCTCTAAAACAAGGCACGGTTAAAGTGATTTACAGCCACGACAAGGGACTCAGTTCAGTACCACTAATCTTTGCCAAAATCAACGAGTCGTATCATGGGTTACTAATAGATTCCAATACACCTACTGAAGTGTCGATTCTTGGTGAAAATCAAATAGTGGTGCGAAGTATTACGAGTGTAGGTTTAAAATTTCATTTATTTACCGGACCTAAACCGAAACATATAATGCAAGAAGTTATGGACTATATTGGGTCATACAAGAACTTTGAATACTGGATGCTCGGAGCTCACATTTGCAGGTAATAACAAGAAAACTAATTGTGGGTGAAAAAAAACTATCCTTGTCGGAAGCTACTGCGCAAGGTATATTATAGTGACACAAATGAACAGAGGCACACTTATAAACAGGTGGGGGTCACTAAAATGCCAGACCAAAACTACATAGACCCGTGCCGGGTATCAGCGTCTAAGGTGCGAGGCTTCTGTTACATCAACTATCCATCATCAGATGGACTGTTGATTGAAGCGGGGTCATTACGGCAAAGCGGGTCTTGGATTGGAATCCCAGCTCAAGCCAAAAAGACAAATTGTTGGTTTTCAGGTCTGGTTATGTTCTGCGTGTTAAATGTTTGTCTGTAAAACGCACCCACGATACAAGAGATATCCTAGGATGGGGCTAAAAACGCCTCTCTTCTTAAGAAAGGCCTACGTCCAGCAGGGTAAAGCTATTTATATGCCAGCGCATTCCGCTACTGACTGTGACTTGGGAGTCCATTTTGATATGAAAATGCTCAAAACAATCACGAAGATATTATTGCAAGCTGGGTTTATAGTAATCTCGGCTTCATATTACACACCTGTCGTTCCTTTGTGCATTTCATCAGTCTGAAGGTTGTTTATTAATCTTACGTTCAAAGCATTTTAGAGTACGCTAGTCTAATATGGTCTTCTTTTTACAATGTGTATTGAAAATATACGAAAAAAATATACATTGTCTTAACTACAAATGTAGGAAAATAAATGCTGGAGCCACAGCTCACATATGACGCGATATGTCACGCTCACAATCTCCTAACGTTATATGAACATCGTCAAGTTCTTGATACGAGCTTGCTTTTTGATATAATTTAGGGTGATCTCGATTGTCCTGGACTTGATAAACTCATAAGCTTTAATACGTCACACGATGCTAGAAAAGGTGTGTACTTTGTAGATATATATGATTCCTTCCGTGATCCTTTTACGGGCAGAAACGATCCATACTGATAAACCCATTTGACTTTACAAGTACCCATATATATTTTTAATTAATGCGTTTTAAGTAATAAATGATTGATTGATGACCTGCACAGTTTTGCGGGAAGTCGATGGATGAAGGTGGCTCTGGACCACGTTTTGTGATAATCTGTGGAAGAGGCCTAAGTTCAGCAGTGGATTAGTGATAGGCTGAAATAATGATGATTATGATAAAGTAATACATATTTATATTATTTTCTACTATACAAAAATATGTCCATTATTTAAGGTACCATAACATCAGTGTCTCTTTCTTCGCAGATATAACTTCTTTTCTTTTTAAATTGTTAGATTACATTTTGTTCTTTTTTTTAATGTGCTCGCCTCTATAACCTAAAATACCTAATTGTAAAACGTGCATGGTTGTTAATAGCTAACAAAATTGTATATAACAATGCTGTAATGAAAACATTTTTGTTTGTTCTAACTGTACTGTATAAGAAATACAAAATAAATAAAAATATAAAGGATATATATTAACAGGCAGATTGTTGAAATAAAAAGAAAATTTATTCAAAAGCAGCATAAATATTTAACTAAACCTACTGACACCTCGATTCAGATGTAAGAAGGTAATAAAAACGTAACCATATGCAATCATTATCATTTATCTCTTACTGAAATATGAAAAATGAAAAATATTTTTTTCACTTGCTCCAAAATATAGAATACTCTTTGTATTATTATAAAATAATTCTTAAATTTCTTTGATTTTTTCAGTGAGCTTTCGGAAACTGTGGAGGACGCTTTTACGGACCTTAACGATTTTGTAGACAAAGCCGCACGACAACGTCTACCTTATGAAAGTCACTGTGGAACTATACCCATTGTTTTTAAAAGTGATAAATGTGACTCCGTAGAGGAGGACATCATTAATAGGGGAGTCCAATTGATCAAAAGATCTAATAAACGTTTTGTACCTCACCTGTCGCCCTATGTAAGTAAAATTATTATCTTCGTAGAAGTTGACACCAAAAAATTGACGAATGATATCTTATGATTACCTTACAGATTTATCTTACAATGATCTCACAGAATCTTTTTTGAAGAGACTTCTTTAGAATCTTTGTGATTTTAAACTCGATGAAACAAAAAAGCGACACTAAAAAGAGACAAACATATTTATCTATAGGATTGAGCCTACAAGAGAAAGAGATAGAATACAGTATACAGTGTTTCTTATTATCTCGGTCTCCTCTTTGTGCAGTACTTCTTAGCCTCCCCACTCTTGTTTACTAAGCTTTATACATATATGTGTAATATGCAGGCGTACATAAGCACGCCTGCATATTGCTGAACCAAACCAAGACTAAAAATATTTTTTAAGAAGGTTTCTACCGCGTGTGAACTGCACACATGTTTTAATCTGTAGTGTATTGTCAGGTTTTTCGACCAATTAATAGTTATAGAGGATAGGAAAGCAAAAACAAACGTCATTTCCTTGGCCTTATTCCACATGATAAGTAATTCAGCATCGTAAACCTGTAAGAATTCTATTGTTGGACATGAGCGACTTCCAAATTTTGAAGGTTTACCACAACAGCCAGGATTAACAGTCGTGTTAGCGATTACAGTTCCAGACTCCTCGCACCTTGTCAGAAATTGAGGGTCTGGTATTTCTGAGATGGTTATTCTGCCATATTTCGGAAGCTAAGAAATTTCTCCAGGCAATTCAAGGGAATTGCCTAAGGAGGCGACTCTAATGATAGCTACAGATTGAGTAGTAGTAGCAGATATCCTTACGTCATCTATACGAGGCAAGCGCCTTAATATAGCATCCCATCTTTAGAAAATAAAAAAGAAAAGCCATTGATCTCACAAGAAGTAATAACTTTTGTCATAGGACTCTCCTAATACGTGTAACCACCGTCACTTATTTTTCTTTATAATTTATCTGTAGTTATTTCGTTTTAACCCAAAAATTTGCTAATTATAATATTTTACAATTACACATTGAATGCGAATTATTACAGCAAATATAATTCACAAAACCATTTCTCAAGATAAGACTATCTTAGGATCGAAAACTTTGAAGTGTTTTCCAAATTTAAAAAACACATAATTGTTTTTTTAACAGATTCAATACGAAAAATATAATGACACGTTAGAAGAAACGGAACTGAAAAATAAAAATGAAGGCAACTGCACATCAATTCTAGCAAGTTATGAGAGATACATGTTACGCGATTCAAAAACATTGCAACCATACCACGGCTTAGTGGGAAATAACACAGTATTATATCCTAGTTATGAATCATTATCAAGTGAACTGATGGAAAAGTTATGGGTTTACAGTAAAGATGTAGATGGCTTAGTTCTGGAAAACAGTTGGCCGTTGGATGAGTCACATAAAATGCACAACGAAACTTCATTATTATTACCTTATTTTAACGAGGTATGTTTTTATTTCTATTTGATATTACACATTATTACACATTACACATTATTATAACACCTTGCACTTTTTTTAATTTTCAATCGTTTTTATTTGTTTTTTTTTTTCGCTTACATACTCTTACAGCCTTGAGTCAAGTATACGTGTAAGAGGAGTACCTGTTGCTGTTGCTGTTGTTGAATTCTATTTAAACAAAATTTAAAAATTTAGACGGGTTAATATACAAAACATTATTATTTAATATGGAAGGTGAAGGCGACAGAAATAAGTAAAGAACAGAAGTAGTTACGTTAGAAGTTATCAGACTCATTTGTCTGTATGTGCATGTGTCAATATCGGGGTGTTAATGATTAGCGTTCTTGGTATATCTAAGTTGTCTGTGAATGGTATATAAAATTAGTCAGAGTAGATGTCCACATTATTATTTATTTCGCTTGATACGAGTATTTTAGATAGCAAATGTAGTTTTAACATCAGAGTAAGTGCAACAGTATTACATCATTTTAAGATTTTCGGTTCTTAAACGGTTTTATGTTTTCTTCTTGTAGTAAATACAAGTATGTATAGAGTTCTTATTGACTGTAGTTAACAGATCCAATATAGTGAGTCAGCGGAGGATTTGTGCTGAAGTACATAACTTTGTTTAGGAATCACTCCACTATCCCAATAATTTTATTTTAGTAACCCTTATCTTAATTAAAATACAGTATGCTAGTACGGACTGTCACATCGGACCACTAGATGCACAACGGGATTTCATTATTTTACTGTGGATATAACGTCGTTCATAATATGTACAGCAAAAGACTGGAATAATTTGTCTGCAAAAATCTTTTCGTTGGATGCGTGCGTGTCTTCAACAGAAGACTGAAAAGGCTTTTTACTTGAAGGCTTATTACACTATCCTGAATTCAGTCTTCTTAATAGTTCAGATAATTCAAATGACCTAATTAGAAAAAGAATGGTCGCTTACGTACTACATCATTTAGCATCGTAATTAGGAAACGATTTATGAAGGCGTAATAATATTAAGTCACCTTCAGTCGCCGCGCGACTATTAAAAAACTGAAACTTAAATCTTGATATGAGTTTCCCGTCACAACGTTACGCCTACTGTTTGTTTTACACTAATAGTGTCTCGTAGGATAGATAGGATTTTGAATCAATTCGTAAATAATTTCTCGAGTCTACAGTTTCAAGTTTCAAAAGTCTAAAACACTCATAATGTTCAAGTTAGCTAGCTTTTCGCGCAGCAATAAGTATTCTTTCAGACATGTTCTTCTTATAGTTATTTTTATTTTAATGGAGCCGACCGCCAGAGTAACGGCAAGGCCAATTTTTTTGTGTCTAGACACTGGCGCAATTCTTGCACACAACATGTCCGACGCTGTTACATTTTACTGCAAACTGATTCAGTGACTACATTTAGTAAGGTGTGATCAGAAGATAAATGTTTGCATTATTTTTCTAAATCCTAATTAGGTATCTTACTTCAGGACAATATAATAAACCTTTTAGCTAGTGCGTTTACCATCCAAAACTGCTCGCTTTATAAATAAATGAAAATTACGTTAAATTTACATTTTTCTACCTTTCTTAAATATCTAAACATCCAAGATAACGAAAATATTAAATAACTACTTCAATATGGGGGTGCCGGGAGAGACGTTGATCTATCATAACTCCCACGTTTTGGACATATATACGAGTATATAGTTAATATTTACACATAAGCAACATTTAACAATAAATAAGTCTTCTGTGCATGGTGTATTGTAGTCTTAAGTAGAGCATAAACACAGGCACGTTTGCACAGAACATGTATAAAATAAAATAAAAGAAAGTTAAAATGGTCAGAATACATCTTGATACAGCTTTTTTTTTAATTCTTAAAGTAAAAAAAAGTAAAGTTTCAGCCTTTTAATGTCCCACTGCTGAGCACAGGCCTCCTCTCATTTCTGAGAGGGTTTGGAGCTGGGAAGGGCCCGCCACGCTGCTCCAATGCGGGTTGGCGGACTTCACGTGTCCTCGAAATAATTTTTATTTCTTAGACATGCAGGTTTCCTCAGGATGTTTTCCTTCAACGCCGAGCACGTGGTAAATCAGCACTTAAAATTGAAACAATTTTAGTGGTGCCGGCACCGGGAATCGAACCCAGGTCACTCGCATACTATGAAATTTAAAGAGAGCGCCTAGCCCCTGAGCTACCACGGCTCTAATAATAATAGGAAAGACAAAGAAAAAACACGGATGAAGATTAACCACTAGAATGACTTGATACAACTTGTAGAAAAATGCAAAGTTCAAAATATATTTAACGTTATAGTGATGACTTTAAAATACTTTGAATTTTTCTAAATCAAAATCCACTAAATTATCTTTCGTTAAAAAATAATGATGATTCAGGACAAAAATGAAGAAAGACCTAAAGGATTTTCTACAGTTGCTGACTGCAAACTGCTTGTAATCCCATAGACCCAGATGCAGATGAAGAGGGTCCTGATTTAAAAGGCCAAGAAAATTGTTAGATAACTACTACTGGTGGTAAGATTCTTATAGACTGTTGATAGAATGCCTATATACTGGTGTAGGATTCCTATGCAAGTATCCGTCTAGGAAGGTACCACCGCAGTGTCAGTTATTCTACTGTGAAGCAGTAGTGTGCATTAATGTGTTTCGGTTTGAGCCACACGTAAATGTTAGTAGTATTTGTTATGGGCAGACGTAAAAAAAATATCCTAATAACCACCTACTACCTATGTACTTGCCAACCCCTTCCCTCTCAATACACATTTTTTACTTTGATTATTATTCTGGGCGCAGCAACGATTTTTTACTAGGGGGGTCAAATTTTCAACTCTACCTACCATTACAAACTGCCACTTTTACATATAATGTAAAAGATCGTGTATCTTCTCAAAAGACATTATCCAGTGTAATAGACTCTACGATAGCGGCTGTCTATCGTATAGACTAATGGACTACGTGGAGGGAATCTGGGGGCGGTTCCCGGTGACGGTACTAGTTTGCTTGTGCACTCTATTGAGGGAGGGCGAGCGGTGCTGTTCAAAAGCTAGGTAATACACACATTTTATATTTTGCATGCGGATCTTAGCAATTTAACTTTATTCCATTTATAAAATGATAAAGTGTATGCACACAATAGTGAATAAACGAGCAGGCGTATCCAGAGAATCCAGCGTGGGCATTTTTCTTCATCATTTATGGTTTGGCTTGAAGTCTCGTAATCAGGCCTGTGGTGTTTTTCAGTGAAAAAGGTGTGAAAACTAGCGCTGTTGTGTATCAAAATACCGTTCTAACATTCGTTGTGGAACCTCTTTCCCAAATAATATTCGAAAACAGACTGGCTCTTCCAACAAGATCGATGGACACAACTATCTGAAGACATTTCACGAAAATGAAAATATGTAGATTTTTCTTGTTATTTGTACATAACTGATTAATACTAGGCTATTTTACAAGATTCTTTGAGGGCAAATTAGTAGCAAACTTCTTTATCTAAAGAGAGAATCTACTAGAATCGTTTTACACAATCATCATTATGTGACTTACACAAACTAAAACATAGTATTTCTAAAAACATTATCTTTGACACAAACAAAATCATTTAATTTTTATATTTTTAATATAGAAAGTATATAGCAACATATGCATTTTCACCGTCACAGACAGCCGTGCATGTATGAATATACAAGACATTTCATTGCTCCTACCCCAAAAATACATTTGTTACTTCAGATGGGACTAAATATGTTGTGTGAAAATAATGGACTGTGGTAAAGACAATTTTTGTTCAAATGTAATTTAAGACCTGCGTAATAACACCCGTATTTGCTTGGGGCCCTTTCATTTTTAAATTACTTAAGGACGACCAGCTTGATATCCTTTAGACATGTTATTATGATGTTAAGGCCTGAACCAATGTCCACAGTGTACCACGGTATCACAATTAAAAAAAAAATTGGTTCCATCAGGAAAAATTAGGAGCCTGCTATAATAGATGTAATTTTGCTATATAGTTGCAGTATTCCCTAGCCAGATTGTTAACATCAAATTTTAAATGTTGTGCTACCTAAATAATACTTTTTGGAAATGTAAACACTAACAAAAAACAACATTGTATTAACAAAAAGACATTGTCAAATGAAACGTCCCTTACAATTTAGAAATTTATTTTGATTTACAAAAAAAGGCATATAATTTAAATCTACACTTTATGGCAGTACAATGCTTCTAAATTATATACTCCTTATTTAAAAGTAAAGAAAAGTACTACATATTACTCTATTTCTAATCTCAATAATAATCATTTTCAATGAATATGCATTAAAACTTAACATTTATTATAAACAATGTACGTATTTGTAAGAAACTGCAATATAAAATGTCTCGGAATGTAATTAGAGTTAAAGTTTTCCACTATTTATCCAACCATATCACTATTCATTATTATCCTTTGTGACTGAAGTCCTAAATTTATTATCATCAATATTTTAACATAATATCCATATACAAAATTATTCAAATGTCAGTTAATGTTATCATACGACTATCCTGAAAGTCACAGTAAGAGGTTTCTAGAAAACAATTCAATAATTTGTTAACAAATGAAACAAGTAAAAATTTTCCTTTAATAATTTTCTATTCATGTCCTACTGACTAAAATAAATGCTAAATATATAACTCCTTAATACTAATCATTTATCTTATAAAATGACAAATATAATAAAAAATGCTGTGTAATAAATTCAAATCTGTGTGTATTATAATAATTGAATAATGTGGTGTAAATATAAAATATTTTATTATATTATATTTTTTCTCATTAGACAGCAGGGGTGCGGTCTTGCTCTTTGAATAATGAGGTTGACATCCTGTAAACCAACAAAAGTATGAGTCATGGCCAATGTATAAAGAATGAGTGTCTATAATTACTTGAAAATAATAAGTAATAAACAAAACTTTCACAGTATTAGAAACAGTTAATAAAAATCAAAAATAAAATATCTATATTTAGTTAACTATAATAAATAATATTATTTACAAATATGATTATTTTTACTGAATAAATTTGTGTTATTTATTTTTCTTAGTAATAATATTGAAAACACCAATTACTTGAAATACTAAGAAACATTAATTTTACTTACTTGCTTATCATATGCTGGTAAATGTAATGTGGAATAACAGTTATGTTTACAACAGACGGGCTTGAATCAATAACTCTTGATATTTCCTTATCTTTCATGCCAACTACATTTATTGTGTTTATTTCTAGTATCTGATGATCCGTGAGTAAACCATTACGTGCTGCCGATGAGTCCTTTACTAGGCCAACAATATTACCATCTTTAAATTGAAACCCAACATGACCAAGGGAATCTTTGTGTAATGTAATGGTTCTCTCAAAAGGCCTAAAACAGATAACATCACAAAATTATAGAACAACAATATCACTTATTAAATTAAATAATTAGTGCATAAGATTTTTTACACAACTCTTAATTTTAATAAAATTTCATCATAGATTTGGTTAACAATTGAAAAGAATATTTATTAAATATAATTGTGGGAAAATAGTAAAAATTAGAAGTACAAAATAAACACAAGAAACTAATATGTGTAAAGTACCTGTCACGAACTGCCATAGTGATACCATTAGCAGGGGCCTTCTTTAAAATTGTATGACATTGATCCATAGTCATTCCAGATAGAGCCACATTATTAATCTCCAATATTTGATCTCCAAATCGCAGGCCAGCAAGAGCTGCTGGACTACCATTAGCCACATAACAAACAAAAACTCCATTATTTACAGAATGAAGTCTCAAACCACATTTGCCATCACGGTCCTTACAAAGCACAACTTGGCGAATGGCTTGTGTAACGGTTGCCTTAGCCAAACTTGTAGATTGAGAAGAAAGTGGAGCAACTAAAGTGCTCACTGTACCCGAAGGCTGTACCTAGAAGTAGAAT
>DWIA01000406.1:0-10911 GCA_018248195.1 Archon apollinus
GAGTAATCAGATCTCCAAAAATGTATTAATAAAAGAAACGGCTTTCTGGTGGTAGGATTCCGTCAGAAATCCGTCTGGTAGGTAAAATCCCAGACCATTTATTTTGCCGTGAAACAGTAGTGTGCAAACGTTAATGTATTTTGGTGTGAAGGACAATGAGAGTGCCCTTCACAAGAGTAGTCACTGGGCATATGAGACTTAAGAACTGATATCTCAAGGTGACAAGCGGAGTGTGGTGTTACACCGTAATGTTTTGAGTGAATTACAACTTACAATAAGTTGTAATATTATAGTAATTAAAATATATATTAAGTAAATTTTGGCGGAAATGCATTATAATAAAGAAAATAAAGTTAATTTGCAGACAAAACGCAAAGATAATATTTCATTACTAAACAGAGTCCTCATATTCTCTTTCCTAAATGTGTTCTTGGAAAAAGATCGTCTAAGATTCTGAACCTTGACGATCACGTGGTAATCCCCACGGCTACCACGACTCTAAGAGCTCAAAGCGCTTGCTTTAAATTTTATAGTATGCGAATGACCTGGGTTTTATTACTCGTGCCGGCACCAGTAAAACATTAAGTTGTAATTTTATGTGCTGATTTACCACGTGCTTGACGGTGAAAAAAAAAGATCGAAAAGAATCCTGCATGTCTGAGAAATAAAAAACGACGTGTGAAGAAAAATGGAATGTGAAGTCCGCCAAGCCACGTCCTCTTTCCGGCTCCAAAACCCTTTCAGAAATGAGAGGAGGACTGTGCTCAGCTGTGGGACATTTATATGCATTTTACAGGACATTGATGAGCATTTTGCCCCAGCCGAGGTACTTGTAGGTACATCTAATTTGAATACTCAGGCTGAAACTTACACTACTGGAAATAATGGATTTGCCTGAGTTCGTTATTCAAGCGTCACCTTCAGTTGAATCTCACGATCAACCTTCATTGACAAATGACACTCAGCAATCTGATTCAGTCTCAAGAAGAAAATTCACCGATTTCAGACTCCATTAATCCTTTACTTGTTTCGGCGTCAGATGAAGGTTGAAGTTCTAGGTTCTTCTCAGTCTCAAGACGACGTTAACGAACCTGGATCTTCTAAGATCTACTATAGTCCTTCAGTTTTAAGACCTATTCCTCAGCCTGCTAAACCAACAATACCTCGTAAATCGAAGTTTCAAATATCTACATTACTGACAAGTATTCCAGTAAAAGAAGAAAGCAGAAAAATAAATTTGAAAAGCAAGAAAAGCTGCTATAAAGTCTCCAGGTGATTTTTCGACTAAAGCAAAAAGATATTAAATCAAAATGCTCAGCTAAAAAGTACTCAGTGGTGTCATGTAGAGTGTTCAGCCTTCGAAAGCAGTGATGATTTTATTCGTTACAACTGCAAGAATTAAAGACTCGTAGCAGAAAAACTGGTTGTAAATATTTGTTTCAATTTCCCCAGTTATATCTATAAGGCTTAATATATAGCTAAAGGTATTAAGTTTGCTCGTGTTTCCCCTACTATACGATACCACATTGACACAGTAACGTCGATGATAATAATGTCCTCGTAGCAGATGAACTACTTTCGTGATTTTTCCGTTTAATAACCATAATGTTTCACCTCATGAAAGAAATTGCCAAATTTGACACACTTCGCTGTATTAAAATTTACATTAAAAGACACTGTGGCATATAATGCCATATAAAGTGGCATATATTTTCCTTATGTCGTTTTCGACGGTATCCATGGTGCGAAATGTGGTAATGTATTCCTTAACGCCATCAGCAGAGAGCAAAATTTTCTCCGTGATACTCCGTGGAGTCAAGTGCCTCCTCTGGCTCATTACCACCGCTCTGGCGGTAGATGTGGATTCGATGCCTTGCATCTCCGCCAGTATGTCCAGAGGTGGGAAAAGAACCAAGATTATCGCCGCTTCGAAGGATGTCGTGCGGTGTCCTCGTACGATCCGTATGGCCATACTCCGTTGGACGCTGCTGAATCTTGTTCTATAGCGTCGGATGGCTAGCCTTTTTGCATTTACGGGCGCCCTATAAGGCTACGGATCGTACTACGGATCGAGGGAGGAAGTACTCTATGTGTATCGTCCCGCATAGAGGCGGCGTACTTCCTCCCTCGGTCTCCCGAGATTGGCCAGCAGTCTGCGCATGGCACCCGCTACCCTCTCGATCCGGGGGACTAGGCACTCGAAGTATTCTTCGAAGCCTCAGCGACTATCCAGGTGGAGGCCCAGGTACTTCATGTACCACCCCACCCTGATGACAGACCCATCTACTCGGAAGCACGAGTTGGGAAGTTCCTTGATACGTGGCAACTTGTGGAACCGTAGTGCCAGCGCACCGGTCTTGTGAGGAGCTATCTCCAGACCCAACTCGTGGATTTTGGCGACGACAATTTCCGCCACAAGCTCGACGAGGTCCTTGCTCCTCTCGAAGGTGTCTCGCTGACGATCACAAGTCTGTCATCTGGATAGCAGTTGATGTTGAAGCCAGTGGTAAGATCGACACGCAAGACTGCATAGTAGGCGATGTTCCACAGTAACGGGCCGAAAACCGAACCCTGCGGAACACTGCATTGGATCTTCCTCCGGATTCTCCTGCCGTTTAGATTCATGTACCTTATGTACCTGTCACACAAGTAGTCCACGATTACGCCTTGCACGTAAGGGGAGACTTGATGATGCGCTAGTCACCACCTAATTGCGTCCCAGAGAAGGGAATTAAAGGCGTTGATGATGTCGAAAGTTATCGCCAACGCCACGCCTCTCCCAGATATAACCTGCTCTGACAGAAAGCGGACGCAATTGATTGCGTCTCAGGCACTCTCGTCTGAAGCCAAACTGACTGTCGACGAGATCGAGACCGACACGCGACAGATGCCGATTAAGATGAACGACAACAACTCTCTCGAACAGTTCACCGATCTCCTGCAACAGGCATATGGGACGATACGCAGAGGGAGAATCTGCAGCCCTATCCTCCTTCTTCAAGATGACTCAACTTGCCTTTTTTCAGGCCGTAGGGATCTTGACACTTCGGAGGTAGCTGGTGAACAGATGTCTCAGCTTGTCCCCCAAAGAAGTCAAACGTGAAACCTAGACACAACCCGGTATTCCGTCGGGTGCTGGCGCGGTTTTCCGGGCTCACAAGCGGCTTACTAAAGGTGGGGGAGGGAGGAGAAAAGGTGAAATTATAGCTCGTCCTAGCAAGACCGCATCTAGAGTCTCCGTTACCGGAGTCCATGACCGGAGTTAAGCCAGCACTATCACCACAGCACAGTCACCATCCTGTTTGGACGCCCATATTCTCGTTGAGTACCTCCAGGAGCTCATTGCGGGACCCAGACCTGACGTCCGCAATGGCGATCTGCAACGCCTTTGTAGCAACTCGGTATGCCCCATAGAGACTGACTGTCTCTTTAGCCGTAGCTTGATTTCTACTTGGAGCTCTGGTGGTGTGACTAACAAACACACAGTCAAACAAGTCACTATAGACCTACCAGTGGGGTTATTGCGTAACTCCAAAATAAAATACGTAACGGAGTTACGCAAAGCCTCCAGATCATTTTGATAAAATACACCTTCACCCGCAGATTGGTTTTCTATTAGAAGACCGCGTGGACAATCCAACACTTGTGCAAAACCAATAATCACTGGTTTTCGGGTCTCGTTGTGTTGTGAATTTAAAATGTTTGTCTTACTAGCTGATCCCGACCCCGGCAATATACCGGAATAAAAAGTATTCTCTTTGTTAATCCAGACAATGCACTGTCTGTGTACTAAATTTCATTCACATCCGTTTAACCGTTTTAGCGTGATTGAGTAACAAGCATCCTTACATTCTCACAAGCTTTTGCGTTTATAATATTGGAATGAAGACTGTGTGAAGTGAAAATAACCCATTAATTAATGTTGATAAGTGTTCTTTAATTACATAATTATAATTAAAAAGGCACTAATCTACTACGAGCAAACATCATTCAAGTTTAGGTATTATCATGAATGATAGCATTTTTTTTAATGCACTCACAGGAACTGTTAAAAAGGACTTTTATAAAAAGAGGGTTTAAACAGGAATAATACAAACCCTTCAAAAATGTCCAGGCAGTTAAAATTCTTTATTTTAGCTATGTTCAGTTAAACTTAGATATTGCACCTAATTTATTTTTTGCATACTACCATCATGACAGCAAAATCATAAACAGCAAATCGCTGGTACGTTTCTTATCGGTGACGAATAATGAAGAGACCTAATTACAGGCATAGATCTCTAGGGTTCAAAAAAAACTACGACGAGCAAATCGTTCACCAGATGGTAAGTGCAACGTCTGCTCATAATAAATGCTGCGTCACCCAGAACATATCCATGTGGCACCACACTGCGTTCGTCACACTACATCAGTTCTTAAGTTTCATATTCCCAGTTATTACCCTAGATCTCAGTACCCTTCAAACCGAAACACAAAAATGTTTGTTTTGTAATTTCGTTCGCACTACTGTTTCACGACAGAATATCTGGCGCTGCGGTGGTACTTACTCAGACGGATTCCTGCATAGTAATTCTAATCCGACCAGTAAAATTATATTTCCTATTTAGACCTATACATTCATCATCCTTCCATCCATGGTATGTGTACTGATCCATTTCCTTCCATAAAAATACAAATCTGTTTACAACCTTGATGGAGTACTTCCGCTTAATTGTATTTCATAATTAGGTTTGTAAATATAAAACTGATTATAGAACCACACAGAATATAGTAAGAATAATAGTGCTTCATAATAATTGAAGTTCATTCAATTAAATTAAAACGAAATCAATGAAATAAAAACGAAATGCTTTTAAAACGAAGCGAACTCTTAGCAAGCATATCAAATAACAATGAATGATGAAATGTTCCCTTTGTTAAATCCTGAATGTATTTATTATTTGCTAGCTATTAACATTTACATAAAAAAAAAACAATTTAAAGTGGAATCAATTTTACTGTGTATTCCTTCATTAAGTAATTATAGTTTTATGGAAATGACATTGCTATTATTTATTACTTTTATTTATCCAGTATGAACATATGTATATCGTAAGTATCCAAGATAATAAACCTGGGAAATGGTAGCGGCATTGTTTTATTTTAAAAACATGAATTAAAACTAACACGGTCTAGTCCTGACGAGAGTTCGCTTCGGCATATTCACTACGGCCTATGAAGCTTCGATACTACAAAATGAATTATTAATTTAGTGACATTTCACGTTCTTGAAATTTACATTAAATGTGAGCCGCATTTAGGAATCTTTCACGACAAGTAGGGTAATGGGATGTTGTTACGTAGAGATAATCCAGGCTGAATATGGCTTACGGTGGGCCGTGCTCTAATACCATAGACTTTTTCAATCAGTAAATTTATCCTCTTACATCAGTGTTTAAATAAACTTGTTGCATATTTACGATTAGATAACCTAAGATGTAATCAATATAACGACAACGCGTTACATTGAAGGCTCTATAACATGTCCTGCAAAGGCAAAAATTTCTGATAATTTGAACGAAAGGAAATATTAGGAAATTTAAAAATCGCAAAGTGAATCTTAAAGTAATTTAAAAGCTATGGCCATATGACAAGGCAACAAAGCGAGGGCCTGCCATGCAGAGGTATTTAATAAAAGTGTAAAATGCTGTTCATAGAACTTTAAGGCCCCCATTTAGTAATCTTAATTAAGTCTGGATGTGCTCTATTAAAACAATTTCTATTAACTGATGCCAAATTATACATGTAAAGCTTTTGTTCTTTGTTGAGATAAATATTAGCATATCAATTATCTCAGAATGTCTATTTTGAAGTTTCTTTCTTAAAATATACAAAAAGTAATAACAAAATTACAACTTAATTGTAAAAATAAAATTAAATCTTTCTTGTACTTTGTTTCTCTAATCAATTTTTTAATCTAATTAAAATAAGTTGATTTGGGCAATCATAAGCATATATTTTTAGCATTATCCTCGTCATCAGTATTGACCCATCTCAAGTCTTTTGCAAGAATTATGTTTTGCATAACAGTAAATGATATGTAAATTAACAACTATTAGACAGTCAACACAAATGACGTATTTAACTAGTTATGACTTAAGTAAAAGCCTAACCTTGTCTAGATGATCGTAGAAGTTCAAAAGGGTAAACTTTGAAGTATAAATACAAAAGAACTACAAAAGGAGATCCTTAACCGCACCGCAAAGTAATATATTTATATTTCCTAACGTTTGCATGGATTCCATTAATTTCAAAAATTATATGCCCTCGTGTTTACTTATCACTAATACGCCATTTTGCTCCAGCTTAAGAAAACAAGTGTAACAAAGGAACAGTAATTTACAGAGTTATGGCTTTATAACTTTTGCGAGACTTGTACCCCAAGCAACTAATTAGTTGCTTGGTGTGCCGTAATTAACTTGAGAGGATGTTAAAAAACTTAGAGAAAGTTAAATAAAGAAGTGAGTTCGAGTATTTAGTCACTTAAATGCAAACAATGAATGTATAAAGGAGTTTCCATCCTAGCGTTGCTTTTATATATCTTCTCAAATATGCTTATGTTATATTAATATTCGTATACGGGTTTTAAGTTCTTACTCTGAACGGTTAACAATACCAACATAACACAGCCGTACAAAAAATTACTTAATGGAAATTCTGTATAATCTGGTTACCTATTCAGATCTAAGTCTATCTCAACTCCTATCCCTGAGCCTCATAAAGGTGTTATAATATAAATTCATTCTTTCATTACAACAGTCAGTTTTGTTAGTAAATTGAAATCTTTATAAATGTATTTATTTAAAAACAGTTTTGTCGCCGAATTGTACCAACAAAATGTAAGAAAACGTCATATAAACATATTTCACATAACACAAAGAATACTTTAAAGTGATGAGACAATGAATTATTACAAAATTATCGAAAGTCAACATTCTAATATCTTTAGTATTTTGTTTGTACATAACACAGAATTTACAGGAAACCACCGTCTTTTTATAAGTATTTATCCCAGTAACACCTTTAAAAATGCATCGTGAACTTTCCAGCCAAGCTCCGCACCTGGTCCGCACCGCATTGAAGATTATGTTCCAAACTTCATAACTTCTTTGGCCGTGATGGATTTGATCTAAACCCTTTGTATTATAAGTTGTTTCAAATCTATTACCTGCTCTTAGATATTCGATATTCCAACGTTGAGTCTCCCAGAAAATCATTAGAGCAAGCAATTTTTGATTTACTTATTATTAAATTACTTACAGAGACAGTCGATAAATTCTTAATTGAATTCGTGACCACAAAGGTTAAAGGCATGGATCAAAGCCAGTAGCGACCACTTCGAGTATAAAAAAATATTTTCAATTTATTCCTAAGATTAATTTCAACGATGACATATTCATTTACGAAATATTACATTATTACATAAAGAAGTATATATTCTTTGTTATTAACAACTGAATATATGATATTTTAATAATATTTTCTTACAACGTTTTAGTTTTTATAATTCCCTCTCTAGCAGAATTAACAGCTCTGATCTACTACAGTAAAGCTGTGGTGGAGCTCAGTTACGGCCGTTTCGCAGTTGCAGTGCACATCTCGCAATCTACATTTTCCTCTGTCATAAGATTTACCTCCTTGTATCGTGTACAGAATCTTTAATTTATTTATTTATGTTTCAAATCCTAACTTGGAGATTGGTTATAGATGGCTACTTAAATACTGTTATATTTTATTTAATAATAAGCCGATAAATGTCGTTACAGTCTTAAATGGTTAAATGCACTAGTTTAGTGAAAGCCTTTTTAGTCTTGTGTTTTAGACATATGCAGATGGAAAGACTAATGCTGGTAAATTATTTCAGTCATTTACTGTAAGCATTATGAATGATAATGCTTAGTCTTAATGCTAGGAATGATCACACTGTATGGATGGAAACCAGCATAAGTCTAGTAAATAATGTTTCTGATTACATAAACAGATTAGGAAAATATTAACAAATTAAAGTTTTAAAGTTGAAAATTCATAGTTAATATCAATTTTCGAGAAAGGTGTGAAAGTTATTATTAAATTACACACATTGAAGCGAGATATTAAACCGACACCTATTGGACTAAAATCTGAATAACAATTAAAGTTGGGAGAACACGTTGCCCGAAAGTTAGATGAAAATTTAGAAATAAAAATACAACTTTATGAAAATATACAAGTTGAATTTAGGATATTCATTGACACGTTTACAATTACGTCCAAACGATTATAATGTACCAATTAATTATCATCAAAATTTATCTAAAGGTGTGAAGTGAGCACTATGTATTATATTACCATCTTATTCATTTAATAAAATTCACGTGGTTTTACTATAATTCATTATACGGGCATAAGAAAATAACTTGATATTTCAATGGAATCTTAGTAAAAGCTCTATATCACAAGAGTTTGTTCAATCTTGATCTATATGTATATAAACAAAGTATCTTATGCTATGCTATACAAACTACACGCCCTGTACCTAATAGCAAATTCAAATATTGGTTGCTTTTTAAAAAAAATGTTATTTCAGTCTAATTTTGGATAATACATGGTACAGAAATAAGTTTTAATCGAAAAGCAGAATATTTGCAATGGCAATTTATATTCGGAGTATAGCAGAAAATAATAATATTGGAAAAGTTTATTTTCTGCTATACTCCGAATATAAATTTATGAGTATTTCAATTTATGTATAAGTAATTTATGCGGATATCAATGTTATTAAAAACGATTCATCTGAATCATTATACTACCAAAAATATTGACAAAACTTTAGACTCAAAACTACAAACTGGCATAGAACATTTTACAACACTGTGCCATCTTCCGTAACATTAATTTCTACCAAGAACAGTAACATCTATTTATAGTTAAAAGAAGTTATGAGGTTTGACACATTGCAGCTCAATGCAAAGCAGATAATTTTAAATAATTTCAGCAACAATAATTGGTTTTTCACACAGTTTTTTTTTATATTACATTTATATTTTTTGTCATGCACAATGTTATCTGGTAAACGTAAAGTTTAATGTGTTGTCTATAGCGTGGTTTAGTGTTCAACATTCTAGTCTCGTCGTTGTTACTTGTATACAGTGTAGTTATAATACACAATACAACCAAATGGCCTATTAGTCAGAGTACCTGACTTCTGCTGGTTTGAATACCACCCGGAGCCAAAATTTGTTCAAAACCCCTGTTGGATTTGAGGTCTGGTTGAGCTGTGACTGACTTGTGTCTGTCACTGCATCCTAACGTACCTCAGATCTTAACCAAATGCCAGGATTATAGCAAATCGTCCTTTATTAAGAGAAGGACCTATTTCCAGCGGGGTACTGTCAATAATAACTGATAATGATGATAACCAATTTTTTCTAACACTACTTGGATTCGAACCTAAACCCATAACTTACACAGTACACTGCCCATTGAGCTATGCGATTGAAAAATTTAAAAAAACTTTATTCAATCGAGTTATTATTACAGAAGATATTAATAACTCAATAGCTAACAATTATTATTTAAATCTCTAAGATGAAAATTACATATTCTAATAGAATACTGTTTAAAAACAATGATTAACTTTTATCTTAATATCATTAACATCATGTTGATTCTTTATATATTGAATCTTTGTTATTCGCACGCTTCAATTTACGTAATATTATTATCGAATTAATTCATTGATAGATTTATCTGAACTTCACAGTCGAATATAAAGTAGTATATATTAAATACATCTATTACATTTTTGTGGCAGGTATTGTATATATAAGGATTTGGGCATATTTTTTGGAATAAATTTTTATTGGAGCATAATGGCGGATTGAACAATTAATGCTTTTAATAAGTTTTCTAACTTCTACATCGTGCTAAATAAAATATGGTGTTATATATTTTAAAACGATGTGAAATTTAAGAAAATAATTATGTTAACTCATTACACCATCTGAGTTTGAAACGTAAAGGTACTAAAATGGTTTCATCTGGATAATTTGTCAATCTTGAAATATAAAAACAAGTAATTTTGTTACATGGCCAGTTTTCGTCTCAGTTGATATTTTTACTTACAACAAAAAATGTGGATTTACATCCAACTCCATTACTGTTAAAGTTTTATATTAAACATAATTTATTATTAATATCTTAAGAGCATCCGCGCGAAACCTTAATACATAAACATAAAGCAGAGGTTCTATAAGAAATTGTTTTTTGCGTATCTGTGTAGTTGCGTTGAATAAATTATCGTTTTTTTTTATAATTGGGGTATTATCTTGCAGTATTGTCTCCGTCATTCACCAGAAGAAATGTGTTATAAATTTGCTCTTTAATTTTGTTAAGTTTTGGTTGTTAAAAGTGACTGTTAGTCTATTATCTTATTACTATATGAAAATCATATTTATATCCATGTCTCTGCACTGCATTCTAACCGACCTCCAATATCATCGCATGAGCGTTACGTTGGGCATATACACTTGTTGCGCTATAATATCTCCTGCGTAGTTAACTGCTTCCCATAGAATTTGAAACTTGATTGGTTTAAAATCAGCCAGGAGTATAATAATTACTTTAAAAAAAAAAGTGTCTGTAATATTTTTTTAACAAATCATAACACGTCGGCCATCAAACCAAACTCCAAATGTTATAATGGTATCTATATTGATACAGGTAAACAACAGCATATTTTTGTGCTCATTGTGGTCTATGACACTGGTGGTAGGATTCTATGCAGAAATCCGACTAGGTAGGTACCACCCGAGGACCAGTTATTCTGCCGTGAAGCAGTAGTGTGCAAACATTACTGTGTTTCAGTTTGAAGGGCACTGTGAGCTAGCGTAA
>DWIA01000407.1:0-10910 GCA_018248195.1 Archon apollinus
GCTTATATTATAAATGCGAAAGTAACTGTCTGTCTGTCTGTTACCTCTTCACGCTTAAACCGATTTAGATGAAATTTGGTACGGAGATAATTTCAGGCCCGGGGAAGGACACAGGATAGGAAGGATTTTTATAGGCTGGGCAGGGTATATCTCTGATTTATAAAATTTTGTAGAAAACTGTTTTATCTTTCTTAGCTTTCGCAATTTTTGGTAATTCTTTTCGGTTTGTACGTACGTGTAGTGCCAACCAAAGTAGTTTTCCTTGCAAATAACTTTTTTGCAAGTAAAAAGCTTGTAAAAAAAATATCTGTAGTAATATTTGTCCACAACCCCTTAATATGGCTCAGCAAGCTTAGATGCTACAAATTCCTTGCCCAAGTACGGAAAACCGTTTACATGGTATTTTTGAACAGCTTCTAACATCGAATGCCACCCAAAATTTGATGCCAAATTTATCCAGCTTATTCGGCATGTATAAATCGGCATCTAGCTTTAGTAGGGAACAATTACTCATCGATTGTTGTTGGCGTCAGTTTGTAACAATGGCTATTCTCTATAAATTTATCCCATATTTTTGAAATCAAAGCAAAATTTTATGTTTTCAGTCTTACACTGCCTTCAAATTTTTAATCAAAACGTATGAACCGAAGTGCTTCCATAAATTTATCTCTAGACATTGTGGCGAAAAAAGCCGTACCCCACTTCGCAGACCACATATATGAACACTTCAAATTTTTGCCTCATATGCTCCGCTATAACCCTAGAAAACCAGATAAAATAAATATCAATCGTAATACCTTTTACGAAAATATTACAAAATTACCGCTATGGATCAATTTAGGATACTTTTTACAACTCTAAGTCATGGGTGAAATAGAGGGGCGGATGGTTAGTTTTAAATAATTCGATGTATATTTTGTAAGGCAGAAAGAGTAATATGAGTATAGTATATACAAAGAATAATCTCTTACCGCCAATGTCACTACAATGTTAGGATATTTTATCAATATCCAAGACTTTTGCGTCAATGGGATTTGTTATCATATTTACTTATAATACTTAAAAACAAATCTTTTTCTAGGCTGGTGAAAGGTTATGTCGGTCGATTTCAGTCATGTCGATGTTTATGAAGACAAATTATTAGTTTAAATCAACCGCAGAAAAAACATGATGAGTAGATGCGATAGATGACTGTAGATAACAGAAAAGAGCAACGTTGTAAAACCATAAATTTAAAAACCACCTGACGGTAACTCATGCAATTATGGCAAAGAAACAATCTAAATTCGGTAGGATTATTGTACTGTCATATCGTTTTATTTCTCCAAATATTATGTGAACGAAAAACGTTCGTGTCGGACAAAACTTTGATTACTTGATTTGATTGATTACTTTTCAGATCCTAAATATTTTGCCTAAACATGTTTTTATCGAATTTCTATACTAAAATAGAATTCAAGGCTAAAAACAATTAAAAATGAATAGTTTCTAGTTATAATTAATAGAATTTATGTCTGACTTCTAATGATACCAACCGCAGCATTAAAGTGTTGCCAGCTAGAAGGTACATACTTAAGCAAATACTTAGTACTAAGTAATTACTTGTTTATAAATACAAGTGTAAGACTGAGTAAAAAATTACAGTGACTAAAACACATATTCACATAAATAATCACCGTTAATGCGTCGTTTCGATTCCAATCAGCGGTACATTTACAAAAAGCATCGATTTTTTGTAAAAATAACAGTTTGTAATCGATTGTAAGTTGACTTGTATTTTGCCGATTTGGCCGATTGTCAATTATTTATATGAAAATAAACTGCTGTTTATAGCAAACTTAATAAAAAAATCTAACTTAAATTATAAAATATATTGTCGTCTGACACAAGCTGGCGTGTGAATGCCCAGTCTTCTTACAAGGAAATATCGTGATGTGTCAGTCAGTCAATGGTAAATTTCTTATATATTTTCATAATAAGACTCTCTAGTATCATATAAACATTCTTGAACGCATTATTTATAAGTCTGAACTACATATACTGACGCCTAAGTTAGTGTAATAAAATATCATAACGCCATCTCCTATATTAACTATCGTGCTAGTCGCCGGACCTTTGTTATGATAATGTAGCTGACATATATTGCCCCATGAAAGCAGTCAATTTATGATTCACGATAAAATAATATTTACATCAGTCCGTATTTCAGAAAATAATATTATTTATTTTCATAGCGCAACAATTATTTTATTTTTTCATTATATTCTTCTTCAACCTGCCAATAGTCCATTGCTGGACATAGGAATCTCCCAAGAAGCGAGGATAACTACGCTTGGTAAACAGGCAGGACTTGTGATCGCAGTACTAGACGCTTCGCACATTAGAAGCAGCTATCCGTTGGTCTTTAAGTCTGGCATTTTTCGAGATGGTAATTCCGCCACCAAGGCCAAGCCAGGGGACCGTTAGTCGAGTTATAACACCCACGGTACGAGATGGGATGGTAGATTTTATTAATGGTAGATTTTATTAAGCCACCACACGGCCTCATTGCATTATATAGGGTTCATTCTTTTCGCCTAATAGTTTCTATAATTTTCTACTGTTTTCTTCGAATTTTCTTTAATAATACTGATAATTGTTATATTTCCTTATAATTTAGTGAAATTATTTTAGCCACTTTCGATAGATCTCCTTTTAAACAGAATTACACGTAAGTACCATTTGTTTTTTTTTAAGTGTTTCTTATTTCGCAATCTGCCATTATGTTTTATGCCTTATTCCCCGTAAACTGTCCATTGCAGTCAAGAAGCTTGTTTACTGCAGTGGATGGATTTTCGATGGTAAATATTAAAATTTACGACATAATCGGAGATGTGTATCTCGAGGAGTCTTTTAGTTTCATCATTATCATCATCATCAGACTTTTAATAGTCCACTGCTGGACGAACGTTCCTCCCAGGACGGATGGTTTTCTCATTTGGCAGACGATATTGGAGAGGCTTGGCGATCGCAATAATATACGACACACACCTTACATTACTGTCCGTTACCAGGCTAGGCGTTTTCGGCATTTAGTTTTTTGAAATTGTTAATCTGTCACCTTTCGAATGTGATACCATTAAAATGTCCAGGCGTTTACCTTAGTTATTAAAAAGAAATTATGTTTACGTCTTAATTATCGCTTTCTATCATGTGACAAACATGCGACGGGTTATTGCTCTTTTGTTGTGCATATATCTATAACGGATTTGCCTACATCAGGTTTTCGTTTGATTATTGGTTTGTTTAAAAAAATTGTGCCTAACACTAATATTGCTCCTGTATCGTATGCCCAATTTATAAACTTTAGTGCTACATAAACTACACAATCAGATTCGAAAACCAACAATTCGTATTCAAATTCAAATGTTCGTCTCGGCTGGGATCCGAACTCAGAACTTGCAGAGTAAAAGTCAGGTACTCTGAGCGTGTGGCCTATTGACCACGTGGTTGTCGTTCTAATGCTGGTGCCTTCAAGAGAAGAATAATTAAGCTTTCAATAACTAAGTATGTTTACTATTCTAGAGTGTATCACCATTTAGATGTAGGTTGGATCCGAACTCGATGACGATGTCTAGCTTATTAGCGTACTACTTCTTAGCTTGCTTATTAAAACAAAATACTTACCTCCACATAATAATACAGTGTGGTTTTCTTTAGTGTATATCATATATCATATGTGTATCATACATAACAAGTTCCCTCGAAATATTAGAAAACTCAAGGTACAAACTTTGTTAATTCTATTTACTAGGAGCAGTGACAAAACGTAGGCTTCATTTATGTGGCATCATAAATATATTTTATTGTTAATGTCATTATTCGACATCATTCACCTCCAGCAGTTTTTAAACGACTTCGCCAAATTTCTTGTCACTCTTCACGTCGTTTGTTTTGTGATGTAAATTTGTAGTTTTTTGTAAAAGAAAGAAAATAGGTACTCTGTCACAGAGAAAATAAGATCTATGCTCTATTTTTGTTGCTTGTCTCATTTTTTTAAATAAATATTTTTGATTATTTATTATTTTTCTAAGTTTATCATCATCACAATTTCAGTCTATCACTAGTCCACTGTTGAACATACGTTTTCCTCATAGATTTTCACAAAAATGCCATTGAGTCATTGAGTCCTGAATACATCGACTTCCTGCAAAATCGTGCAGGTCTTCGCTTCTACGGTTCTGCGAGCTACATGATCAGCCCGTTTCACTTCAGCTTGCTCGCTATTAAATGCATTTCACTATAGTAACCATTTCAATTTCTCTTTCAATTTCATATTAAAATTTCTAAATGTGTGGAAGATAATTTGCTAAAATCAGCGACCTAGATGCCCCACATTTTGCTCAGTTTGCTCGTGCACGTTTCTGTGGGAGGGCTTTTTGCTTGTGCGGGTTTATAAACTAGGTAATACTCACCATTTTTTATTATGCACGCGGATCTTAGCAAATTAACTTTCTCAACTTTATTGTAATGGATTTACGCAAAAAATGCCTAATTATATTAACTTCACAGTGTGACACAAGAAACTAAAATAAATTTCATAAACTTGTCAAAATCACATTAATGAATTTTGTGTAACCAAAAATTAAATAAAACTTATCAAGAAAAAGGGTATTGTAGAGGTAATATATGGAAATATGCTAACCTCCCGGCTACTAAATATGTGGTATTGTAATTAAATAATGTAATTTATAAATAACACGTAATATGGCATTTACAGAAGTACTTCAGAGTTTCTTGTCGGTTCTTTTCTGAGTAGATGTTAATTTTCAAACCGGCGTAGATTTTTAAATTCATAAGAACTTTATACAAACCTTAACTGAATAAAGAAATTTTGAATTTGAAATATTAAAACGTGCCTATTCTTAAGGTATTTTTTAATACGTTTTTGACTGCTTATTACGAGTAACTATAACCTCATAGTTGATCACAACAAAACATAGGCAGCTCCCAAGAAAGGAGGATTTTTCATAATCATTGTAATCGCCAGGCGGATTCGTGATCGTAGTTTCAGACGCCTCGCATTTTGGACGTTGCTGCCCGGCATCTATCTGTGCATTTTGGCCCGGAATTTTTCGAGATGATTATTACGCCATCTTTAAAAATTTGCTAGACATTTCGAAAAAACATATAATTATTCCCTGCCCTTACACGAAAAGTCAGCTACGATGTCAGGTTCGCTCATTATAGTCAAAAAGGTGCGAAAGGGGTTATAAGTAATTAACCAAAATATCCTAAAATATTTTCTTATGTAAGAAGGTGACGAGCGAAAAAAATCGTTTATCTAATGGTAAGTGCCGTATGTCTGCCCATATCAAATGCCGTGTCACCAAAAACATTTCTCTATGGTACCACACTGCGGTCCCCACCCTGGGACATCAGTTCTTATAAAGCTCATATGCCCACTAAGTACACTAGCTAAAATCACAAAATGCAACTACTTTTTATATAGGAGAAGGGGCAAACGAGCAAGCGGCTCACCTGATGGTAAGTGATCACCGCCGCCCATGAACATCCGCAATACCAGAGGAAGCGCATTTGCATCGACGGCCTTTAAGAAAAGAATAGGCTCTGTTCTTGTAGGACTTTCGTGGACTTTAAAACATCTCTAAAAGGAAGAAAGATTTAAGATGAAGCCGTAAAAAACTAAAATGAAGACGACAACTCGTTAGTTAAAACGAAATTTGAAACTTTAGATTACGAATTAATAAACGTTGTTTTGATTTGACATTTCTCGTCATAACACCTCGTTTATTATTTTATTCTGAACAAGTTGATGTCAGTACCGTTTTTAATAGTTAATTACAATATTTTTCCATTTGACGTTTTAACGACTGCCTTTTTTGCGCCATTAATTGTATTTAAAATATTTTACTGAATAATAAAATATGTTGCAAGGAACCATTTCCTTTGCCAAATCTTACAGTTTATTACGATGAATCAATAAAGAAACAATAAAGAAATTCTGATTATAAAAAAGGTTAAGTTACAACTAATGCGTGCCCTACTGATGAGCAGAGGCCTCCTATCTTTTTTTGAGAAGATTTTGGAGGCAAGAGTGCAGCACGTTGCTCCAAAACTTAGTAGCGTACTTCAAATGTCGTCGAAAATTTATGTCGATGTTTTCGCTTCAGTGGCGCTGGCACCCCAGATCGAAGCCAGGTCAGTCACGTACAATGAAATTTAAGGCGAGCACCCGGCTTAATTATAATATAATTCGAACTTTTTAAAACAAGAATTATGGTGGACTCTTCGACAACTGCCTGGCCTAGTGGTTAAAGTACCTGACTTCAGTGTAACAGGTTCTGGGTTCGAATCCCAACCGGAGCCAATATTTGTGAAAAACACAAATACTTGTATTGTGAATGTGAAATGTGTTTTTACAAAACGCACCCACGACAAAGGAGTAATCCTTTTTTATAAAATGGGTCATCGCTTTTTTTATAAAATACAAAGGTATACTGATCATGTAAATTGAAACACAATATACTGGTACTGAACGTGAACGAAATATTTTTAAACCTACTAAATTTATGAAAAAAGTTAAGAGTTAGTTAAGAGTTGTATCTCATAAAACAAACATTAAAAAAACACATAATGAATTTGGCTTAAAAATCTAGCGAGAATATAATGTAAAAGATATTTAAAAAAATTATGCGAATACTTTGTTATCATATTAATAAAGTTTTTATTAAGATTGAGTCAGCACTTAATTAAATGTTAAATTAAATCGCAGTCAGAAGTGCACTTCGTAGCACTTCAGTGTTAATTTACTTGACCGACTTGCGCAGTAAATTAGTTGCAGGCGTTGATGTTTATCTAGAAGTTCCTCTTTGACAGAGTGGTGTAATTGGCGTTTAAGTAAACATTAATATATCCTAATAAATATTTATCAAGCTTTGTTACAAAGGTAGGTACCACCACAGTGCTAGTTATTTTACCGTGAAACAGTAGTGTGCAAACATTGCCGTGCTTCAGTTTGAAGGGTACTGAGAGCTAGCGTAATTACTGTGCATACGAGACTTAAGAACTGATGTCCCAGAATGACGAGCGCAATCTGGTGACACACATAACTTTTATGGGCATTGTTATGGGCTGACATTGACCTAACCATTGTAAAAAAACTTTGAATTAAATATTATCAGCGGCATAACACTAGCAAACAACAATCGTTTATAATAAATTATTTCGAAATAATTAAAAGTAGTGCGTGTATAAGTGTATACATGTTCAAAAGTAACTTCTACGGGTTTTAAACACTTTCCAATAGCAAATATTTCTATAATGGTGTTGCTTTTCTAATTATTTTGACAAAAGACTGAGTGCGTAAATGTAAGCTGAATTAAACACAGTTTAATCACAAATTAAATCAAGTAATAGAAGTAATCACCAAACTTTAAAAAGACATAGTCATATTTAAAAATAAGCTGTAAGCAGCATAAACCGCATATATAAGTTCACACTAACAGGATAAACACTACAGATATGACCTTCGTATATTTCCTAAGCGACCCATAACAGCGCTTTACTGCCGTACCCCGGACGTCGAAGTCGAAACATTGTAGCTGACGGTGTGAATCCGGTAATAGAGGATCTTATCACAAAGATTGATCTTTAATTAGATTAAGCTAGAGAAGAAATGGCTTCAAAAGTGAAAAGGACACGTTGGCTTATATCCTTTATATTTAGTAAATTCTGCCGGAAATATTCTATTGACTTATGTCTGATATTTAATTTACTCGAGGTTGCCTTTAGGTAATCTTCTTTGTTGTACAAGCTATATATGCCGGTTCATTAGAATTTCCGCTGAAATGTTTTTTGTGATAATGTTTAATAAATCTATATATTTTCGGAATTTATCGCGTTTATTTTAAACTATTTATTTTCCGACGTTTCGAGCGCTTTACAGCACCCATGGTCATGTATCAATGTGTAGTATTCGCGTAAATATAAGAAAAGAATGTATTATTTTATTCCATTCCAGACACGCTTAAAAAGGCGTTAATAAAAATCTTATAAAATGGCTTAATACCGGCGCTATTCTTTATTAGGTGATGATTTCTGGAAATAATAGTTATATATTACAAAGTTAGGAAAGAATAATGCCTATATCGTTTTAAAATTTCATAGAAATTACAAATATTGGTATATTTTTAGAATTAAAATCAATAAGTTATTCATTACATTTTTATAATTTTTAAGACAATATTTAAAATACAACTGACCTCTTCACTAGGCAATGCCTGTCCTGTGAGAGCAATTACGATTTTCAAAAAGGTATAACTTATATAAATAAAAACATATAAACATTATCAAGTTCGGCTCATATCATTTAACTCTTTAATTAACTCTATGGATATCCATTTCAAAATAATTATCTCTTCCGCTTCCGCGATTTTTCTTTTCCGCTATGGGTAGCGGGTACTATTCCCATACGGAATAAATATTTGTAAGGCGTATAGATTATTGTTCCGAGTCTGGGTATCTGTGCATGCGTAATTTATGTTTGTAAAACATTCCCACGATACAGGAGAAATACTCGATTAAAGAATTGTCATCAATTCACAAAATTTTATCTGTGTAAGAAGTAGTTTAAAATACTCATACTGTTCGTTTCGCAAATTCATTAATTGGTATGATATTTTTATCCCCACTTAGGACATATTAAAATTAATATATGTAATGCTCAAAACTTGTTCACTTGTTATTATTTCGTGTTAGCCAATATAACAATAACTATAAATAACTATAGCAATAACAATAACTATAACGGTAATATAATAATAACTATAAGCAAAAAATACTTTCCACTTCATATAGTAATAGCTTACTCACCACCACTATGAAGAAATAAGAAGTAATCGATTTGTCACCTCTAAAGCATGTGATGGAATGTCACGTGGCTAGTATCATCATTATCATTTCAGTCCACGACTGAACATAACATCCCCCGGGTCCCATCGGCTCCTCGGTCGTGAGTCACTGGCATTCATAGATATTGGGCACCCCCCACTAGATGAAGCGACGACCTGGATGGTCGACGAAACATTAAGTAACAGCTTACAAATGTTCACTACTGTGACAGGGTTTTTAAGCCGAAAGGAGTCTACCCCTCTCCAATATGTGGTGGCCTACTTCAGATTTCCTTGAAATATTCCTCATGTTTTCTTTGACCGATCGGCGGTGATATGATCACATGATACATCAATATTTAAAGTGTAAAAACAATTTTTGAGGTGCAACCATCGGGGATATTATCTCGGTGCCTCGTGTAATTTGAAAAATAGGCGCGTCTAACCCTTTAGCGTCAACTGCTGCTATAAATTAGCATAAAAAAATATATTTTATTTAATTTTGCTTTCGTAGCTTGTCTATGTTAAGTATAATTTATTATTCCTCTTGAGAAAAAGACTTCTTAAGAAACTGTCGGACACCAGAACGGAATGATTTTAATTTATTGCGGTATACGGGTCCTCCGTATGCAAGGTCAGGTCGGAAAATTTTCATTAAAAGTTCAATTAACACTGCGGTCTAACCTGATTAATTCTTTGTTTCCACGGTTGCATGGTAGTCAGACTCAGTAAATAGATTCTAATAACTTCAAATAAGATACTATTCTTACTTCAGAAATGACATTTTCTCAGTTGTAGTTTCTAAAAATATATTTTACTTTTGCATAGATAACTTTTCATTTAATGATAAGCGAAAATGTTATTTATGACATTGGTAGAAACAAAAATCTTTTATAAGAGTTTCTATCTTTTTTCGATACCGTACTCAAAGGACTGTTTCGAGCCAACGCATGCATAAAAATCCAAAAAAAAAAAATTATATAAACTTCCTATTCTCATGATGTTTTATAATTTACCAGATGGTATGTGTGATGGATATGTCTTGCTATTCAAAATATCTTGAACATATGTTGGGCAGATAAAAAGTCAATGTAATAAAATACAATATTAAGCTTACGAGTCCTACACGTACCCTTTTCATCGTAGTCCTAAACAAAACAACGGGATCGCTTCATAAAATTATTCACGTGCGATGGTTAGAATATGAATAATCTCAATCTTCTTTAACTATAAACACGTACCTATACCATCTAAGATTAAATACACAAATGTTCCCTTCAAATACTTACAACAGTATATATATAGTATTGCCAGTTAGTGCCAGGTTTCGATACCAGCGGATCTATTGCGTTACCCTAAAATGAAGATCACTTACAAAGTGTTGATGACATTACTGTCGTATTGCTACTGGCAAAAATGATGAATCATCAAAAATGACATCATGAGAAAAATATAAAAAAGATAATACTGAAATATCGTTCATAATTGATCTTCATTTTGGAGTTACATAATAGCCCCGCTGATGCCAGTACCACTTATTGTCAATTGCAATTAGCAATCCCACCACCAGTGTCATGGACTCTACAGTATTTATTAAATGAATAAATAATATTTTGTAAAAAATCTTACTTTTGTCATCGAAAGAATAATTAATTCATTCTTTTGATGACAAAAGTAAGATTTTTCAAGGTTATTGTCACAGTTTTAACAAACTAAATAAAAAATAGCTTGTTTTTGTTTTTCAATTGATTTTTTATTTCAACCATATTTTATTTAATAAAACTAAATTTCCGGGTTTTATCGCGTTTTATTAACACCACGTTTCAAGCGCTTTACGAACCCATGACATTTAACATTTATTCTGTATTTTATTGAAGGCAGTTTCCGATTGGGGCAGTGCCAATCTTGTGAGATTCAATGCCACCAAAACACAAACTTGTCTATTCACTGCTAAAAGGAGCCAGTTCACCTTGGCTCCTACTTTCCAGAATGTATCTTTGGAATACACCGATCGCCTTC
>DWIA01000408.1:0-10909 GCA_018248195.1 Archon apollinus
TTCACGGCAGAATAACTGGCCCTGGGGTGGTACCTACCTAGACGGATTTCTGCATAGAATCCTACCACCAGTAATTAGAAGGAACCGTGCATAAATCCCGAAATTCCAGATTATTTTTAAGAATGTTGCCCCAACACTATGATCTATCTTATATCGAGGGTGCGTTTACAGACAATATCGTACATAGACAAGTATCATGAACTGTAATATTTATTTCAGTTCAGGCACAAAGCAATTTCCGATCCGTACGGAATACGAAACTGCGACTTGTAGTTGTGTTTCAGCAGATCCGTTAAATTATAACGTATTAAATTTCCATTCAAGAAAGGGATTTCATTCAAAAAATGAAAACATTTAACGCAAAGCAAATTTTACTTGTAAACTTATTTACGGCGAATTCATATTTTCCTATGGAATACAAATACATTTTTTGAAGTTTAGTGATCGTCGTATATTTGAATTATATTTTGAAGACTAAAGAGTCTTCCGGTCTTCCTTCTTTCCAGTCTATACTGTTCCGGTATAGACCGGAACAGTTATTATTTTCAGGTAATCATACGTTATACAATCAGGTAGACATACGTTACACGATCTATAAACTTAGATTTAAGAACTGTATTGACACAGAATACAAAAGAAACTTTAACAATAGAAACATTTACTGGTGGTAGGATCCTATACAAGAATCTGTCTAAGTTGGTATTACCGCAGTGCTAGTTATTGTACCGACAAACAGTAATATGCAAACATTACATTGTTTTGGTCTAAAGGGCAGTGACAGCTAAAGTAATTTTACTGGGCATATGTGGCAACTGCAGAGTGGTGCCACACAGAAATGATCTGGTCATAATCGTCATCGCGGTTATTAACTTCTAAGTAACCAACTAATTGTCGTTCTCTTGTACATGTATGACTTTTTAATTAGGAACCTCTGCAATGATATGAATTTATGTAACAACGAAATTTTTTAAAATTTTATAACATTACTATTTAATTTTCAAAGCTTATTTTATATTAATCCTAAAACGTATGAAAAAGGTAAATAAGAGCGGACACTTCGGTTGGAGAGAACTCGTGACAGGTGAACGTATAATAATATGATATAATATCGACTTAGATATTATATCATATCATTATAGGCAAAAGAAAGTATTAAATTAACACAATACGTACTTACGTACACGAATTCGCATATAAATATATACACACATTTAAATAAATATACAGACACATCATAACAGCTGCTAATGATCGAAAATTAAGTAATAGTAATAATTTTAGTTTTTAATAAGTGCTCACGAAACAACTTTTTGAAGGAGCCTTTACTAGTGGCTTTTCTGATGTCACTCCATACATATCGATACTTGTGTCGCGTCCGGAATTGTATGTCCGGAAAAATGTTTGACTCTGCTTTCATTCAGAACACATTTGCCCTGTATAAATATAAATAAATTCTACGCAATTCCTTTGCGATGACGTTCACAACTGCAAATTACAGGCAATCATTAATTTAGGAGAAAGCTACATGACTGCGTCTTCACCGATAATATAATTATCAAGCGGGAATATTTTCGCTGAATAGCACACGTCACCAGGAACGTAGCTGAACTGAAAAATAATATAACAGTAGATGACATTTTCTTTCTCTCTTGTGTGTGAAGACATTACTAAATGATATTACTAAAATACTTTTACGGTTTTGTGGGAAGTCGATGGATGCGGGTGGCTTTAGACCGTGTTTTGTGCCAATCCATGGAGAGGGCTTATGACGGGCTGAAATAATGATGATGATGATGATGACGATTAAAATATTCGCTCTTTCGTGTTAGCCGGGCACTCGCCTAAAATATTACCCACTTCTATTATTGTTCTTACAATTTATGACAGGTATTACAGTAGCAAGTCAGATGGATAAGTAAAACTCGGATGCATACTTTAAAACACTTAATATTTGGACAGAGTAACGTTGTGGTACACATTATCAATCACGATGAACTTTAATACAACGCAATCATAGTAGTCATTACAAGAAGTCACACTATCAAATAACATATTTATAATTGTTAACTGTACAATCTTTTTCTTCTTCTTAAACAACATTTAAAAACTGACTATTTCTGATTATCTGCAAGAAGTTTCTGTAGTCAAAATTGATTAAGAGCATCAGCATGACAGCATCATCAATACGAAACGTGATGGAATCTTCATACAATGTTTTGAAGTCAAGAAGACAATATCAACATTTTTGTGAAATAAATATTCCATAAACAGTGGCATAGATTTAGAAACGCCTCGGTTATGAATGAATTTCTATAACTCTTTGTATATCGACGTCATTATATCCTCAAAAGAACCTTTTGTAGGAAAAAGCTTTGAAGAATGAAATACACACAGACAGTGTGTGGTAGACAAAGAGTAAAGACCAAATACTAAATATAAAACTGAAAGCTTCGATATTTTTATATTTTCTAAAAACTGAATATATTATATTATCTCCAATAATAGCAAATCTAAAGAAACTGAGCGTTTGAAGCAGGTTTCCGCAAACCAAAGATAATTAATTAGTTATGTTTCGCTTCGTTAAATTTTATTTCATTAGTCAAAAGAAGGTTTGTTTAATTTAATTGTGTTTTGAATTGCATCGTAAAGTCTAAGTTTTCTATAATGTTACAGTGCACAGTCTTTATGTTAATCCAGGCTATGGACTGTGTTTTTGCTAAATTTCATTCAGATCTATTTAGCCGTATCAGCGTAATTGTGTAAGAAACATCCATTCTCCCTCACAAACCTTACGCGTTTATAATATTAGTAGAATGGGTTACGACGTATTTAGATTCATGAATTCGTTGATTCTTGTATCATTTACCTTATGTCGCGCACAATAATATTGTAATAGTAGTAAAGGGGAATTATAAACAGGCAACAATAAAATAATAGGATGACGAATGTATACTAAATGCTCCTTAATAGTAGTAGTCAAAGATGAATTATAAAGATACAATATAGAAGCATCGGTAAAGAACACTGGGTGATTATTTTGTTATAAATAGTTTGCCTAAGATCTCCCCAAGGGCTCATCGTTAAGATCGAAATATCCAGAATTGAGAAAAGTGCCTAATGTGATTAACCCATTTATAATGCGATCAAAGTCATTTTCTGAAATAGCATAAATTATCAATTTTTCCGTTTAATTTGCAAGACCATCCCATGAACCAATATTTTGCATAGGAAAACAAATGGAAAGAACATGAGTTAGTCATAGCTATTAGAAACAGTTTTTTTTTTGAAAACCGGACTGAAATCGAATAAACATCGAAACTCAAAGTACTCATAGTAATATAATCGGTAATTTTGGCGCCTATAATAAATTCCGACAATTTTTTTTTATGTCAAAACTAGCTATTTACCGGCCGCTTCACTCTTTTTTATTATTTTAAATAAAATTGTTATAAAATGTGTCCTAGTTCACAATTTCTAGTTATTTCTTATAACATCAGCTATCTCTCAGTCAGTGAAAGTCCCGTTAAAATTGGTCCAACCGCTTCGAAGGTAAGCCGGAACAGACTTTAAAAATTGTTTTTATATTGTAAGTACCGACATACGTTACTTGTAAGATACAAACAAAAAAAGTATAAGTAACATTTAAGTTGTTATTTTGACATTACAAGCAGACAGTTCAATTTTTTTGTAGTATAGTTGAAAAGGCTTAATCATTATCATCATCAGTTTGTTTTTGTTTAGCCACTGCTGGACCAAGATGGGCAGTCGTTGCACTAACGATCCGGTGAACGATTTGCTCATCTCATCACTTTCTTCAATATATGTGTATTTATTTGAAAGTTAGGTTAATTTTAGTTTCAACGCGCTTCCCAGGGAAATTACTTTTCAGAGACGTAACATCACATTTAAGAAGAAATGATTAGTAATATTCAGGTAGAAGAAGTTTTCACACGTCCACTTCCCACCACGCCCACAGTCGCGATCCGCAGGTTGCTGTCGTGTTTGGCACTATAGGTTAGCAGATTGGGATGGGATGCGGTCTTTCTTTGCATTCTACCCATGGGGGCGGATTTGCATCTTGCTGGATGATTCGAACACCGTTGCTGATTCTGTCACTGATGTGGTACTTCAGGGAATGGAACTCTTCATTCCATCATCTGTGGTGCCCACCCGAGGCAGATCCCAGCCTTGGTTCGGTGCGACTTGCAAAATATCTTCACGCCATAGGCAGAAGTGTTACTGGGCCTGGGCTGAAGCATCGGAGTTTCGTGATGTAAATACCAGCGATCTTAAAAAGAAGCACAACTCTGCTTCCAGATCCTTCAAAGAGTTATTGCCAAGTCAAAGGCAGAGCACATTGACAGAATTGGCGAGAAACTAGTTCGCCTTCCTTCGGGAACCCCTGCTGTCCTAGGGAATTTCTGTCAGCCATCACTCCCATCTCTGTACAGGGAGGACAACTCGCTGGCCCACGCCATAAAGGAGAAAGCCGATCTTTTGGGCTCTCTTATTGCGTCCAACTCAACTCTGGATGACAGGGGAAACTCGCCGCCGACCATCCCGTAGTGTGAGAGCGCCATGCCAGAGATTAAGTTTCTGCAGAGCTCAGTCCGCAAAGCGCTCTACTCCCTGGACATCCAGAAGTCGAGTGGACCCGATGGAATCCCTCCTATTGTGCTGAGGATGTGTACTCCTGAGTTGGCAACGGTTCTAACGCGTCTTTTCCGGACTGCTACTCTCTAGGCATCGTCCCGAAATCCCGCGAAAGACCGCTTTGGTGTACCCGATCCCTAAAACTCTCATCTCAAACTCAAACTTAGATCCAGCTAACTACAGGCCATTTGCTATCACCACCTTGTTCTCCAAAATAATGGCGTCCATTATTAACTGCCACCTCATGGGGTACCTTGCGGAGCACCGGCTGATTAGTGACCGCCAATACGGTTTCCGTCGGGGTTTGCTCAGCAGGTGATCTTTTAGTTTACCTCACTCAGCGATGGGCGGAGGCAGTCGAGAGCAAGGGGGAGGGGGAGACTTGCACTTGCCGCCAGTTTTGTTCGTCTCGTCATTTTAATAAATATACCTCACATCTCCGGCATTTCTTAACTAATTTTGACGTTTCTTTTTTTAAATATATATTTAAATGTATTCCATATCCGCCTGATCATAATGCACTTTGGAAATGATCATAAACAATTTTTGTTGATGTTTAGGGTATTTAATTTATAGAATTAAAGTAAAATAATTAGCCATAATTTAAAAGTTAAAAATAAACTAAAAGGTTTAAATTTTGATATTATTACAGTTGAATTCTTTACCAATATAATGGATTTTCATTATATATATATAATAATTCATGTTTTATAACATGTCTGGATCTATATTGCGTCGTGATTGTTTATTAAATTGACGAAAAACGCTATTTAAGTTTTAAGAATTCAATAAATTAAAAAAATATGTGGTGGCGGCTTGCCGTGAGGTGGCAGCTTAAGAGAATCTACCACCCCATCTCATCCCGTGGGTATCGTAAAATTCTACAAAGGGAAAATTAAAACCAGCAGATGGGCAGCAGCATCTTTCTGGAATATCTAAATAAATAAATTGCGGTTGCCAACCCGTCTGCCAAGCGTGGCAACTATGGCTAAAAGAGTGCGACAAACTTGTGGCAATCCATGGGGGAGGCCTATGTTCAGCAGTGGACTAGTGATAGGCTGAAATGATGATGAGGATGATTGTTTACAAAAATGTAATATTTATATACAGCTAACACTTACAGAAACCTTAGATACTTTTTTCCTTTTCGGTAGATAGAGACCACATTTTTCACTTCCTACGATCCTGACACATATCTTTCGTTTCTTCTACTTTCATGGGCGTTTTCATACAGGCTTGTCGATTGCGGTTACCTTTGCAGTGGCCATAATGCGGTTAGAAACCTTAATACGGTTAAATAATATTTACCGTGGGCGATCGGTACCCATCAAAAACGAGGTAATACTCATGTCGCACCTTCATACCAGTAAAAAGGCAAAGATATAAAGATCTTTCATATTTGAGAGATAAACATATGTCAGGTATATATTTCTTCAAAACGCATTCTTATATTTCTACAAAATATGGGTTAGTTAGAACCAAGCTGTCTCTGTGTAAATTTTGACATGAAAATTATGTCATGAAAAGTAAGAAGCTGGCGACATTTTGATAGGCGGATCAAAGCTTTTGATAATGTAAGCGATAATGAAGTGGGTCACAAGAGAGCAAAGCAACTTATACAATAGCGGTAATTATGTAATTATAGCCACTCGAGCTTGCTAATATAGTTAGTGGAATTATTGTCATTGCTACCAAAGTAATGAATACAAAGCTTTTAAGTATATATTTAGTCTATATTAAAATTTAAACCTTAACTGCCTGTGCCTATGCTTCACATAACAACTGCACAATAATAAAATGTAAGACTATACAGGAATCCGTTTAGGTAGGCATAAACCCCAGTGCCAGTTATTCGACCATGAAACAGTAGTATGCAGGCATTGTCATGTTTCCGCTTGAAGGGTACTATAAGCTAGTGTAATTAGTGGACATATTAGACTTAATAGCAGATATCTCAAGGTGACGGGCGCAGTGTGATGCCACTCAGAAATGTTCTGGGTGACACAGCATTTGAAATAGGCAGACGTTGCACTAGACGTTGAAATAGGCACTTGCCATAAGGTGGTCGTTTTGTTCGTCTCGTCACTTACTTTCATAAAAAGAAACCGTTGCTTCGTCTTTTATTTTCTGTGCAATATATCATCTCTAATTTAAAACATTATGACTTTTTTTATTAATTAGGAGTGTTGTAAGGAGAAGGTTAACTTCAATTAATGTTTAGTTTTTGATTTCCAGTAAACCAGGCAAGAAATAAAGTACTTTGTTTCACAAAACAAATAATGAAAACGTTCATTTGTCTGAAATCATACTATAATAGAGAGCATTGTTTACAGTCACCCTCGTAAAAAAGTATTTTTTTTTTATATTTAAATCGAGTAAACATTGCACCACACTAGGATTTCTTTAGTCAGCCTCAATTGGAGACTGTTAAATCTAGACATCAGCCACAAGCTTGTTCCGGGACTCGGCGTCTCGGCGGCAGCATTATTGGAATGGCTAAGGAAAAGGTAAACACCTAGACCATAGGTGCTTTAGAAAGTAGTTTTAATTTCACTTATTTTTAAATTATTTATCTTTTGTATTTTTTTTTGATCTTATGTTCTCTAATTGGTGTGGAACTGCAATTTGTTATTATTTCATTGTAATATATACTGTATTAAGATACGATTTATAGCAAGCACTACAGTCCTAAGATTGTAATCATGATACGCTGAAGGGTATTCTTGACATATACTGAGTGCAGACCTTTTCGTTGCGTCACACTGTAGCGCAAATTAACACTTGGCAAAAAATTTAGGATGTCTTTATTTTGATGTTTTGATTATTCTTGATATGTCTTTTTTTCATTATTTGTTCTTGTTTCATGTACGTTTTACAACAAATTCCGAACAAACTGCCGTTATTGTAATTAGTTTCAAATGAAATAAAATATAATAATAAAATTAAGATTTATTATATTTAAGATACTATTATTATTACACTCAATCTTAGTTACATTTTATTAACTGAGATTGAGTGTAATAATAATATTATCTTAAATAATACAACTATATGAATACAACTATATTTTTTAATTAAAACTACATCATGTATATGTTACATGTATACATCTTATTACTTATTAATTCATGTCAATACCATTACTAGCAAAAGACAGAAGAGATGTGTATGAGTGTATTTAATCGTTTAACTGGTGTTAGGATTCTTATGCAGTAATCCGTCTAAGTAAAGAAGACAGCAGTGCCAGTTATTCTTCCATGATGCAGTAGTGTGCAAACAATGCTGTGTTTCGGTTTGAATGGTACTGATATCTTTTTTTTAAAGAAGAGGGGCAAAATGAGCAATCTCAAAAAATAAAATACAATATTTTATACAACAGTTCAATAACGGCAGCTACGGGTTTTTTTAATGATTTATTATTTATTTATTATACTTTTTTTATGAAAGAGACAAGGCAAGCAAATCGTTTACTTGATGGTAAACGCAGAGTCTTCTCATAAAAATGCTGTATTAAACAGAACATTTCTGTGTAGCGCCACACTGCGCTCGTCACGCTGACATATAGTTCTACAGTCTCATATGATCAGTGATTGCACTAGCTGTCAGATCCCCTAGACTTAAACACATTAATATTGCAACTACTGCTTGACGGCACAATGACCGGCACTGCAGTGGTACTTTCCTAGACGGATTCCTACAAACATATACTAGTACAGGTAAAATTCATCTATTCGCTCTAGCTTTGAATATATCAATTTTTCAAAGCAAGAGTGAATAGATATCACTTATTGGCTTACATGCTTACCATTTTCCTAAATGAAAAACTAACAAAAATTCTGGCGAGGCGTTCTTTTAAACAAAAATATTATTTTGTATAATAATAAATATATAAATTACAAAATTCGGATTATTTTGAAAATTATGATGTTCACAGACTAAATACTTTTTTGCAAAAGTGCAATCTACTCAGTCTATGCCTTTGCTTGTGTAGAACTAGTCTGCAATTAATGGCGAACTCGATGTGCACAAAGCAATCGACTGTTGCGGGAAATAGAGACGTACGTTAAAAATTCCTATTACACTAACAACTTTTCTCGCAATTCAGGTTTTTACTTACTTAGTATTTATTATAAACCAAAATACTTAGCAACATTTATTTTTCTCTTTCCTCACTTTTACTACGGGAAACAGAATATTCCATCCCGTGATAAATTATTTTACGTCACCATGATATTACGAGCTTACAATAATTTACAGTGGAATGATTGGACAAGATCCTGAGCCGGTGGTTTAAATACAATAAACTCCGTTAATATAATTTTATTCTACATTTTAGTATTCATTAAAAGCTTTTTAAAATTATTTAGTTCATCATACCGGGATCGTAAATTTGTCTGCCAAGTGGTGATTACGGCAAATCCGTATATCCTTGGACCCTATTTCCAGCGAATTGTTAAGAGGCTGATGAAGAAGAATTTGTTCATTATATTTTCAGGTTTTCAGGTGACGTTGCGTTATGCATGTGAAATGTATGTCTGTAAAACGCAGCCACAATACAAGAGAAATCCTAGAGTGAGGCATCGTTTTAAAAAAAAAAATTGATAAATATTTAGATTTGGTACCGTGTAACATCTTTTTATTCCCTAAAATTAAAAATCTAGAGCTGTAAAAACTGTATCCCTTTGACACAGCTTTTATAGCAAAAAGAAGCGCTAGTAGCGCTCGAGTAGAGGAGATGTCTGAGGCGGACTGGAAAAAGTGTTTCAAAAACTGGTTCAGACGCGTGCAATTTTGTGCAGATGCTGGTGGAAATTGTGGAGGATTCTTCGAGATTTAGCTTCAATTATAAAAGCTTAAACCATAGGACTTTTTTTAGTTTCGCTAAAATTCTTATGAGGCCCACGTATGTATTTATGTGTTAAATATTGTATTGTATATTGTACTACTTCCCGCCCGCTTCGCCCGGCTTAAATAAAAATTTAGATTTTTTTGCACAGAATTCTAAGTCTTTTTCAAAACTAAAAGTAGCCTACGTAACTCCTTGTAACATCGGCTACCTGCCAGTGAAATTCCCGTCAAAGTCCCAGCCAGGGGAGCAATCAGACAGACAGACAAATATTTTAAAAATAGGTTTTGTTATATGTTCCGTATATACTTTCATATGCATTTAGTAAAAAACTGTTATTTTGACATTACAAACAGATACTTCAATTGCGTTTATTTGTATAGATGTAGGATATGATACTTTTATTTAAATATTTCACTGTTTTTTTATATATTTTATATATTACTTGCAAGAGATAACTTTCAGCAATAACGTTTGGTAATATTGTACTAGTTATATCTTTTTTTCCATCTTAAAATTTCTTTGTGGTGTAAAATGAAGTTATATTTCGGTATTTCGTTAACTGCTGTGATTTGTTAAAATATTTGGCGGAAATTCACAAAGCAAAGTTTATTTAACTTTTCAATTCGCTGACAGATTAATTCAAGATAAAGGCCGGATCGTTGAGCGTCGAGCAAATTAATTTTTACTAACTCAGTAACATTTCTTTGTCATTTTCCGCTGAAGAAATAGGCGTCTTCTGATTAATTAAAGTAATCTCAGGGAAATAATGAAATTTATATAAAAATGATACGTAAAGCTAATTAAATAAATATCATTAAGGGTTATAGCTAAAATCATAATGACAGATTTCACTATACAAAATAGTTAACTTATTCATCATATTCATCGTTACGACATCTATGCCACAGACATTTTGATATGTGACAAACTCAATGGACAGGTACACTCTGTGAGTTTTCTGTTTACAATGAACAGTACTTTTAACATATCTGATTTCACTTCAATTAGTTTCGTTTCTTTTTTAAATACTCACTTTGAATGTGCGAAACGTAAGTCAAACAAAATTTAAAAGGGAAAAGAGCGATAAAAGTGCCTCATAATTCAGTCGTTAATTAATGCTTTCTGTCATCGTTAAGTATTTCGACTTTTTCATCTTTGGTTCATTGGAAATTTTCCGTATAATTGAAATGTCGTGATCGGAGGAAATATTGTAATACGGAAAACGTTTCATTGCCGAATATTAGATTTGTGAGGAGTTGTTTGTTGTTTGTTAAGATCTGAGTGGTTTTAAAATAGCTTGTAATATTAAAAGCATAATTAAAAATACTACATAAATTAGTAACCTGATTATGAGTTATCTGGGGGCACTAAGTCAGGCAAACAAACAACACTGACACGGCCGTAACT
>DWIA01000409.1:0-10901 GCA_018248195.1 Archon apollinus
TACAGGCTCTATGAGCTTAAAAGGAGACTCCAGTAACTAATAATTGTAAGCTTGTACTATGTTAAAGAAGAAATAAAAAAAATTGTTAAAATTAAAAATTAAAAAAAAAAAATAACGCGCTCTGTGGTGAAGGAAACATTGATTCCTGCGTGTCTGAGAAATAAAACACATATTTGTTAAGTCCGTGGTACAGGCAGCGGTAAATTTAAAGTTACTTTACTTTTATACTCTTATACACATACATATATGCACAATAAAACATCGACTTCTCACTTATTTTTTTATAATTCTTAATTCATTTGTTTGCATAAATAAGGTTTCACAATTGCACTTTATATTTGATGTTGGTGACTTTTTTATGCCTTAAGGGAAGAAATTTTAGAGTGATGCTGTCTACCGGAACCCTAATCTTACGTTTAGACGAGAAGCGTAAGATTCTCTCTGTATACTTATCTCTCTATTGTTATTTATACGTTTTAAATCTGTAATGTTAAAAACGAATAATCTAAACGGGAACAAGAAAGTCGGATTGAATTATTGAAAATTATACCTACTTGGGAGAGGCCCACATCCATCAGTTGAGTTTGATGATGATGTTACTGCATTTCTTTAATGGGATAAAGTAATGAGACGGACAAATAGTTCACCTGGTGATAAGTGCAACATCTGCCCATAACAAATGATAAGTCACCCAGTACATTTCTATGTGGCACCACACTGCGTTCGTCACATAACATTAGGTCTTAAGTCTCATATGCCTTGTAAATACAAAAGCTAACAGTACCCTTCAAACTGAAACAAAGTCATGTTTTGACACTACTGCTTAACAGCCGAATGACTGGCATTGGCACAAAGAATCCTTCCGTCAGTAAAATAACACTGTGTCTTTGTAATGTGATCCATCAATGTTATATTAACACTTATATTCTTTAAGTACGGTATGATATCCGAAAATAAGTAAATCGTATTTTGTTATCAACATGTTTAAGTGACTGAGCAATGAATCGCTGCCTATTTGAAAAATAAAATAAAGTTACAATTAATATACTCTTGTTGTCAAATTGTTGGTTTAGTGTGAAATTTATGTCTGTAAAACATCCTTCCGAAACATTCATCCAATTTTGCTGTACCGTATTTTCCTACAAGGCCACGGAATATCTGTGATGTTGCGGAAATGGACCGGCTCGCCCGGGGATATTTGTGTTTACGTCAGAGGGGATATATACTCTCGACGCCTCGACAGTCTTGAAGGTAGGGACCTGTCCATCCTTCGGTTACGCATAGACTGCGACGACCATCCCCGCGTCTATGGATGCCTCTTTAGGTCCGAGAGCGGTAATATAGAAACGGACCGACTCATCGACCATATCCAAATGGCTGCGGATTCCGTGCCTCAGCAGATCCCCTTCGCAGAGATTGTGATTCTCGGCGACTTTAACGCCCACCATACCGAATGGCTCGGATCGCGTTCTACCGAGTATATGATCTGACACAATTGGTGCCTTCGCCGTCGCGAGTCCCACACGTGGAGGATCATACACCTTCCCTGTTGGACCTTCTGCTGACCTCTGATCCGGACAGGTATCAGGTAGCCGTCGATGCCCCTCTTGGCTGTTCGGACCACTGCCTGATCCGAAGTACGGTGCCTCTCACGTGCCTATTGCGGTCGCGATCTAATGACTGCCGCCGTTTTTGGCACTATAGGTCAGCAGATTGTGATGGGATGCGGTCTTTCTTTGCGTCATATCCATGGGGGCAAGTTTGCTTCTCGCTTGATGATCCGAACACCGTTGCTGATTCTGTCGCTGATGTGGTGCTCCAGGGAGTGGAGCTCTTCATTCCATCCTCTGTGGTGTCCATCGGTGGCAGATCCTAGCCTTGGTTCGGACACAACTACAAAATGGCCTCACGCCATAAGCGGGACTGTTATCGGGCCTGGGCTGACGCAACGGCGGCTCGTGATGTAAATACCAGTCATCTCAAAAAGAAGTGCAACTCCATCACTTCCATCTTTGCACAGGGAGGACGACTCGCTGGCCGATGACGCAAAGGAGAACGCTGATCTTTTAGGCTCTCTTTTAGCGTCCAACTCGACTCTTGATGGCGGGGCGATGAATACGGCGCCGTCCATCCCGCGGTGTGAGTGCTCCATGCCGGACGTTAAGTTTCTGCAAAGCTCAGTCTGCAAAGCGCTCTTAATTCCTGGACATTCGGAAGTCGTGCGAGCCCGATGGAATCCCCCTATTGTGTTGAGGATGTGTGCTCCTGAGTTAGCACCGGTTCTTACGCGTCTTTTCCGGCACTACTACTCTCTAGTCGTTGTACCGAACTCCTGGAAGACAGCTTTAGTGAACCCGTTCCCTAAAAAAGGCGACCGCTCAGATCCGTCCTACTACAGGCCGATCGCTATCACCCCCCTGTTTTTCAAAATTATGTAGTCAGATATCAACTGTCAGCTCTTGACGTACCTCGAGGAGCACCAGCTGATTAGTAACCGCCAGGTCGGTTTCGGATCTTTTAGTCTGTCTCACTCACAGATGGGCAGAGGCAGTTGAAGTTCAGTGCCCTACAAATCGAAAAACAGTAATGTTTGCACACCACTGCTTCACGGAATCAAATCAGAATAACTGGCCCTGGGGTGGTACCTGCCTAGATAGATTTCTGCATAGAATCCTACCACCAGTAAAATGCAGCTACTCAGCTATGTAGACGACAGCATTGGTGATGCGTTATACACCGGCCGTGCTAACATTTCTCGGGAACACGTCGACGAGTGCCGGAACAAACTTGTGTCTGAAGTCAAGATTTTGTTAGACAAAGTCTCGACATAAGGCTGGCTAAACTTAGTCCAGTTTAACCCCAAGAAGACACAAGTTTGCGCATTTACCGCTAAGAAGAAATCCTTCCTCGTGTCCCCTCAATTTGAGAGCACTCCCCTTGCTGTCTCAGCTAATATCGGAATCTTTGGCGTTGACATATTGAGAGACGTTCAGTTTCACGGTTACCTGGAAGGGAAAGCCACATTGGCTTTTGAAAAGCTCGGCGTGCGTAAAAGGCGCAGATTCTGCCGCACATGGAGTACTGTTATCATCTCTGGACAAGGGCACCCCAGTGCCAGCTTCTTCCATTTGACCGTATACAACGAAGAGCGGCTCGAACCGTCGACGACCAAGTTCTTTCCGATCGGCTTGATCCACTGGCCTTGCGAAGAGGCGTTGCGTTTCTGTGCAATTTTTTACTTTACTTTGCGGAATTGTGCGAAATTTCATCCACACCATCTTTATGGTTGGCATTCCAGCACTGTGCGCTTCAAGTAGAATTTTCGGCCACGCACCACCACTGTGTGGAATGCGCTGCCGCCAGCGATTATTCCGGATCGATACGACTTAGGGATCTTCAAGAAAAGAGCCTTTTCTTTACTTAAAGGCCGGCACCGGTGATTCCTCTGGTGTCCACGGATATATCAGGTGAGCCGTTTCTCCCTCTTTATAAACAAAAAAAGTTCAACTTTGAGGTTGTACGAGTAGATACCGTTTTGACCATTCTTTTTACTAGGTATAGCCACAAACACTAACACGAATACTCTTCAGAAACATTTTAACTTATCACAACGGCATAAGGTTTAATACATTTTTACATTGTAATAAAAATTCTCATACGTATATTGTATGCTATTTAATATGACTAAAAAAATTGCATTTTATGTGGTTCCTACCACACGCGAGTGACTCAAGTTCGATTCCCGGGTTCGGCACCTCTAAAATTGTTTTGCAATTTTTAGCGCTTGTTTACCACGTGCTGAGTGGTGAAACAAAACTTGACGAAACCCTGAGTCTGTGGAATATAAATATTTCGAGGACATGGGACACTGCCAACCTGCATCTAGGCAATGTGGCGGACTCTTCCCGGCTCTAAAACCCTCTCAGAAATGGGAGGAGGCTTGTTCTCAGCAGTGGAACAGTTATTAGCAGTTATTTTACACAGGAAATACGAAACTTGCTTATAAAATGCTGTTCTCATTATTTTAGTACATAGAAAAGATATTACAGCAGCTAGGAAAAAGCGTTCTCGACACATATCAGAACTTCGGTGCCTGCCGTTTGTTTGCAACTTTTCGCATTATCGGAGCGGCTACTGCATACTTTAGCACTTATGATGTGTGACACATGGTTTTGAAAGAAAACTGTCAAAACTTTACACTGTACTTTAAAAAAATAAATACGTACGAGATCATTGATAACCGAAAATAATAAAAAATATTGAAAACAGTTGTGAGTTGCTTTACACAGTGTTAATAATTAATTAAAAAAATTAAAATCAGATTGGAATAATACAGAAATTGGAATAATCAGAGAGAAATAACGTTAATGGGCAAACACGTCAATAAGTCTGTCAATAAGTCAGCATACGAAATAAAATTTATAGGGTTCGAATTACCTAGGTTACAGGATTTAATGTCATGTAGTTTTAATTTTGTAGTAGAAATTTCCAATAAATCATTTTTTATTTCGCATTATAGTTGTAGAAATTTATTTTTCGTAAGTTTACAGTGTTTAATTTATTTCATATATTAACTTATTACCATCAGCAGTTATACAAGGGAATAATAAGTTGTCTGACTGTCAGGGAAACAATAAGTGTGTTATTTTTTATAGTAGAAAGCGATGAGACGAGTAATTTGTTCACCTGATGGTAAGAACAACGTCAGGCCAAAACAAATTCTGTGTCACACGGAATATTTCTATGTGGCTCTCCATGGCGCTTGTCATCCCGAAATATTAGTTCTTAATTACACTAGCTATTAGGATCCTTCAGGTTGAAACACAGTAATGTTTGCGCACTACTGCTTGACAGCTGGTACTGCGATGGTGCCTACCTGGGCGGATTAATGCATAGGAAACCTTCTACCGGAAAAACATCAACACTGGGCATGCACTGAGAAACTTTAAAAAAAACTCTGAAAGTTTACGAGAATGGTGCTTAAAAATATTAATAATGTTTAAAGCAATACTGCACCCGTTAATAAAAATATAAAATAAAAAAATATAAAATAGTGGCCAGTAACAGTTCCAGATAAGTACGTAGATATTTTAGAATATTGCTATTTAGATCATTTCCAATACAGGAAAACATTTTTTTGTGTAATATTGAGTCGACCGCGCAATAATCGGATATTTTCATTGTAATCATTTTTAATTATTAAAAACTATTTTATTTTTAATCCACAGACTTGGCTTAACCCACAAAAAGGCAAAACACACAGAACAATACGTGGAGTGAAAAATACATGTAATAAATTTTATGAAAAAATCCATATTAATAAAACAAAATATTTTATTTCATACTACTCTGCCACAAATTAAAAGCGGTAATACATTTAGGAACGTTGATTATTGTTGAAACTTTCACTGATTATGACTTAAATTTTCTATGATAATGAAAATGTAGTTTTTACTAAGTGACATAAACGTACATTAAAGTTGATAAAGCTATAAAAATAAGTAATAAACACCAGAGTACCATAACTTCATACAGATAGGGACAGGAAAGGCTAATTAGCTATAACCAAACATCTTAAGTTGAACCCCAGCTTCTAAGGTGCGGGCATGTGGTAATACGATCACCGATCCTCAAGCAGATTTTCATTTATTTGATAGTTGTATTCTGTACCCAGAAAAACATACGGATGCCGTTTTTACGACGTTTTTATCTAATTCCCAGAAGCATACGAACAATTATGAAACCTGTCCTTTCCTTAATAAACACGTTACAAGCCCAAGCTAAGCTCGAGTCTCTAGAGGGAAAAGTACGCAATGCAGGTTTATTTTGTTTCAGGTTTAAATGTAGGTCTTGAATGTTATTAATACGAGAATTAAAAATATTAGAATTAAGAAATATCACACAATTATAGTAAATCATGTTTTAAGAAGTAAGAGTAATTATAAAAGTCACGGCTTAGCTTATTTTGATAGGAATTGGGGCCAAAAATTACGCCACATTACTGTAGTGGATTTTTTTAATTTATTAATGGTTTTAACTAACAATACGTGCAACAAATGGTCAGACTTCATATTTATATCTTGAAAATATTTATTATTACTCGGACAGGTAAGTTTCCATAGTGAAAAAAATTATTAGACTTACGCTAACTGTTGTATGTCATTATGTTTATTATGACGGTAACTTTGGTTATGCTGCGGATATCTTCGTTTCAGATGCTATCTCACCGAGAAACACCGAACGTAGCTCTTTTCATAGCTCGTAGATCAACTTTGAGCTTCTTCTTGCGACCTGCAGTGGTGGACCACGTCTCGGTTCCGTATGTCGTCACTGACAACACGCACTGGTTGCTTAAAGGCATTGACGTATATGCCGACATTGCGCTAAGAATTCGCAAGTTGAAGAGGCAGTGAGGCGACCGTATAGCTCACAGAACCGTATACCGCAGCAGAAGAAAGGTTCCTTAAATTGCACTAGGGACATCAACTTTGTTCCTCAGTATCTCCCATTGTTGCCGACATATTCATGGAAGACTTTGAGGAGAAAGCTCTCCGTACTTCACCTCTAAACCCAATGCGGTAAGAAGATGACATTTTTAGACCATCTAAACTCCATAAATTCTAAAATTAAATTCACAATGCAGTTAAATGCAAATAACTCTAGCTTTTCTAGATGTATTAGTAATTCGGAATTCTAATAACAGTCAGATCTGTGTACAGATAAAAGACCCATATCGATAGATACCTTAATGGTCTCACCACCATCCATCACAGCTAGCTACCGTGGGAAAATTTGTTAGAGAGTATGTGGGATCTGTGACAGGAAACACCAAGCTTAAGCATGTTAGGCAAGTTTTTCGACAACAAGCTTCAGGATCCGCGCCAACGTCGCATTGATCGAGTGATACCGGCCACTGTCGAGCATGTACCTGCTGTACTACCATAAGTCAGAGGAGTCACAGACAAGATTGGCTACATCTTGATGCGAGCTTCCATAAGAACATTTTTCAAGCCACTAAAGAACATAAATTTCTTTTTACCTTCTGTCAAATGTAACATCCCTCTACAAGGTGCAGGTGTATACGACCTGGATTTTGACTGTGGTCTCTCTTAAATATGGCAAATTAAAAGATCTATAAAAACCCGCGTAAAAGAACACATAGCTGACGCTAAGCATAGCCGCTCTAGGAAGTCTGCAGTATGTGATCATGTTCTGGATCATCCCAACTATTATATCACATTTGATAGTCCTCAAATCTTCGCTAAAGAAAATCGATATCTGCCAAGGATGATACACGAGGCTATTGAAATTTTGAAATAAATCCTAATTTTAATAGAGATATGGTTGAGTACTGCCACTGGTTTGGGATCCTATAATTAATAAAATTAAAAGAAAAACCAAGCACAACAATGCTAGACTTCAAGATACTTTAAGCTCATTGTGCGTGAATCGGACCAAAAATAATAATTAAAATTTGGAGGTAGCCCGGATTAACTATGACAACAGGACGTCTGAATTCTCAGTCCTCCCGTGACCATGGGTGCTGTAAAGCGCTTGAAACGTCGGGTAAATAGTAGTTAAAATTAAACGCGATAAAATTCTTAAAATTAGTTTTATTAAATGTATAATAATCGCGTAAATTTAAGAAATCATTAAGTAATTGGATATATTCACTAGTTATACAATTTTATTTCCAAGTTACACGTTATTACACGTTACGTTATATTACACGGTTTACAATTAAATTTCATTTCCCACCATTTCATTAATAAAATAATATTATTTGTAATTGTGAAGTTATAAAAACGCATTAATGTGTTTCAGAAAAAGTTACTTAAGACAAGGGCTGAAGGGGCATATTACATTAGATATGAGATAGCTTTTAAATTTAAAGAAAACTTTAGTTTCAGCTGTCGCTAGAAGGCTTAGTACATACGGAATTAAGTTTATTTTAACTTTAACTACTTTTTATCCTATGGAAGACAATTTCGTAATTCCTTTTAAAAAGTAAAGGGACTTCCTCTTATTCCTTGAGACGGTTTTGGACGACGTTGAAATATTATTTATGCTCAGTTCATCTAACAGTAATAGAGCAGTTAACCCCATAAATAAAAAAGTAAGAGGGTTTTGGATCCGGAAAGAGTTCGCCACGCTGCTTTGAAGCAGGTTACCGGACTTCACAAGTCTATTAATAGTTTTTTTCTTTAGACATGCACATTTCCCCACGACGTTTTTCTTCACCGCTAAGCACGTGGTAAATCAGTACTTAAAATTGCAGAAGAACTTAAGAGGTGACTCGAACTCATGATGTGGTGATTAGAGAATCTGCCACACCACTGGATTACCGCGTGTGTGTGTATTGTGGTCAGAATACCTGACTTATACGCCACGGGTTTCTGTGTTCGAATCCCAGCTAATGCCAACATTTGTGCAAAAACCGTGCTGGTTTTCTGGGCTGTTTTTTTTTCAACTCTGGAAACATCAACCTTATTTTTAAAAAAAACTACTTTGTTCAAAGTTGTTTTGTGACAGTTAGTAAAAAAAAATTTAGCTCACCTTGATTGTACTATGTATATAAATATTAATAATTTTCTGAAACCGAGTCTCTTATTTTTCTCAACAAAAATTACGTCATCTGCTTTCTGTAATTTACAACTTTCAGCATTATATGATCCCTCGAATAATATTCAAGTTACAACAGGTGTCAAGTTACAGCTAACCTATATTGAATATTAATTAGAAATTGTTGTTGACTTTGATAGAGGTAGATTATTCGATCTGTCGATGTTTCTGAGGTTACAGAATTACACAGAGATATGTCCCGTTGTTTGTATTTTGTTAGAAAAAAAATAGATTTATTAAAAAAATAAAGAAAACAGTATGTTAATGTTGCTGTTAATGTTGCGCGTTTATATTAACTTTTTACTGAAGATACGAGACGAGCTATACGTTCACCTGATGGTAAGTGCAACAAATGATGTGTCACTCAAAACATTTTATGTGACATCACACTGCGTCCGCCACAGACGTTAACATCAGATCTTAAGTCTCATATTATATTTAATATCTCTTGAAACACTGCAATGGTTGCACACTATATAATAATAATGGTAATATCACACGCATACAACGGTCGCATCATTCCTGTCCTCATATATTCCTTTAGCATACTTAGGTTAATTCAAACTGAATTAAACGCCCTGAATGGAAAAGTCCGCACAATTAAGATGTCCCACAGGACGCGTCATCCCAGATCGTCCGTGATAAGATTGTATTTGCCGTGGAGGCATGGCGTGCGTGGCTTTTTAAGTTTCCACACCATGCACAATCACGAAGTGTGGGAACTACGTAATTACGTCCTGTCTAAATCCGGTGAGGCACTCTTTGCGGACATCATTACATGTGATAAAGAGCTTACCCCACTATCCTTGGCTAACGAGTAATGGCAGGACCCGACAGTACAGAGCGTTTCCGACCGCCTGACTTTCGTAGATATAGTCGCCTCCCTCCACACGCTACGTTTCAGTGATCAGTTTGGGGAAATCGAGCGTTTAATCTGTGCGATCTTGTAGATCAGGTTATTAAGACCAATAACTATCGGAGATACATTCTACCGTCGAAATCTGTCGTGCTTGTCTCTGTCCCGGTGAGTCGCTTAGGCATGTCGTCTTCAGTTGTTCGTCACCGGTTTTTTTTTTCACTCTTCCCGTTTAGTTTCCCCTGCCGAGGGGTGCCGTCTAGTTGGGACTTTATTTACATATTTTATTTTATGGTATTATGTTTTGTGTATATCTCATTGTATCTTATTTATTTTATTTTATCGTATTAATAACATATCTATGTATTTATATACCAACCAGACGAAATAATTAAAGAAATACCCTATCATAATAATAAAATCTTTATTTAACACTACTGCTCGACGGCAAAATAACTCCTACTATACCATGTAGATACCTACATGGATTCATGTATAGGAATCACAAGTAATTAACGTTAAACTTCTGAAACGAATTGACTTGAGCTGATGTTGGTGCCCCACATTGATTTTTAAAGCTTTTTATTGCATGATAATAGATTATATGCTCTAGGTGTATATAGTGTGTATGCTTTTTTGTAAAGAAAAAACCTTAACGTAATAAAAGCTCGATCTTCCTCTGATTATATTACATAATTATTGGAAAAGCAACCTCTGTTTTTCGATTTTTTAATCGACCTCTGTTTTTGCGCTAAACATCCTGACATCCTATATCCTGCATAATTGGCAACTGCTAGTTCTCATCAAACTAAATTGAAAAAGTTTATATATAATTTTTGAATAGGATAACAAGACCAAATGGGGTGAAAGTGCCCATCAACACTATTAACCTATAATAGCAGATTCAAACAAAATGAAATACAGATTCGAGCTTTTGGTCGAATAAGGTAGCTGACCGCGATTTCAGTCTTTGTCAAATCTCCAAAACATTAAAATGTAGGTGGCAAGTGTACATTCCCGCTTGTTATACTACTTATAAATATATACTAAATTATTATTGTAGCCTATTTTCCTGTTTTTGTTAATTCATTTTTAATGATTAAGTGAATTATTGAATAAACAGGGAGATTTAAAAATAATAATTGGAAAACGAATGTCCGGTGTTGTATCGTTGAAGTTCCGGTAAGACTTTATTAGTTGCGGATTTGACTTGTAAAGGGAACTATAAAAACGGTTGTAACGATGCAAGTCTGGCATCTGATTCGGAAACGAAGGAGACTGCGCGGGGAGTGGCAAATTAGAAGATGCCACACGCAGAAGGCCGTCCTTACCAGCTTGACGGCCAATATACAACAACAAATCTGCCAACATGCAACCGAGAGCTGGGATTTACATCTGGCAGGGATCGAGGACGATTGGACCT
>DWIA01000410.1:0-10901 GCA_018248195.1 Archon apollinus
ATTAAACACGATAAGTCATGTGGACCATTACGTGCGGAGTTCTCGAAATTTCGGAAATCTTCCGAATTTGTGCCACTTTCAAGACTTGTTGATTTCTCTTTAGAATGCAAGTCTTGAGGTTTTGAAGTCGCTGAATTTTCGAAATCGGAGTAAGTCGGTGTTCGATCGCAAACTGCTAAACTATCTTTGTTGCTATTCCTGCTTAGAGTTTTGCTTTCGCCTTCCAATAATATTTCTGTATCTTGGTTGCTGCTTGCGCATTCATTACTTACGTTCGAAGATATGTCTTGAGGCCGAATCTCGGCCGATTGGAGGAATGCTTGAAAATTGGGTAAATTGTTCATATTATATTCCGAATCCTCAGTTCTGATTTCCGGTAGTTTCATAGGAATAGCTTCTATATGATCGTTATCAACACCTACTTCTGTTAAGGGTGTGCTAGTGACAGAATGAGCCATGTTTCTATAATGATAGTCCTGGCTGTCGTTAATTTCTATTAGCAACCCTTGACTCTCCAATTCAGACTTATTTTCGCTATCAGAATTATCTTTGAGACAAGTAACTTCAACACTGTCCATTCTCTTGACGCTCGGCTCCTTTGTTTTTGGGCTACTAACTTCGGTGCAGTCTTTATCTTCGACAGGATTTGGTGGGGTAAAGTTAAAATTATCCCCAATAGGAGATCGTCTTACTAATTCTGGATGTGGTAGCTTCCAAGCCTCATCAGCAGTTGAAAGGACTTCTGTTGTACAATTTGAATAGGACGGCAATCCTGACATAAGCGTTCCATAAGCTAAATCTTTTGTTTGTGTATTCTTAGTCGAGTCATTTAGTTCTGACTTCGTAATAACAGAAGGCGTTGTTCCCGCCGCTTCGGTTTTCGGTTTCGTGTATGTATTATTGTCATTAGCGGTGATCGAATCGGGTGAAAATATTTCACACACCTCGGATTTGCTATCGTGAATTATGTAAGTGGAACAATGGCTAAGTTCCTTTTCCTCGTCGTTGTGGGTAAGCGTGTCGGTGCTTTCGCTCTTTTCGTCTTTCTCGGGTTCGTGCTCTTGTTCGAAGTCTAGCGGCACGTCTGGATCCATTGCCAGATCGTCGAAATTCTCTTCTAAATTATAGAGAGTATCGTTCGAACACCACGAGTCAATGCTTGTTGCTTTGGACAGGCATTGAGTTTCTGAAGGCTTTGAAGATTTAGCATCTGTCGGTACAGTGGCCTTAGACAACGTCGAACATCCGGCGATGTTATCGGAGTTGTCGGGCGCTGAAGTGTCGGTCGTTGGACTCAGTAAGAAGGGCGAGACTTGAGATAGTCTTTCGCAATTCGAAATTTTCTCATCTTCGTTTTTGTTATATGTTTTATCGTCGATAGGCGATAGTGGTTCGTTCTTCAGCTTCTTTAACGGGCTGGCGTTTAGACTATCGGCGCTCATTGTTATTCTGCAAATATAAATTAGAATTATTACGTCGGGCAAGATTGCAATGCTGTTGCGGTGGTGATAATGACAGACTTAATTAGAACCAGAATTAAAATAATACTTATATTAATATATGATCACTTTATAATGAATATGACCGCAGTAATGATCGTTAATGACAGACTGCTTTTTGACATATTATTCGACAAGTATAAATTAAAGTTAAATCTCAACAAAATTATTTACATAACTTCCTTTTGCGCATAACATACACAATGCTTGCTCAGTGCAAGGATGTTGACATATTTGCTAATAGAATTGCACTATTTATGGGAAATGCTTAAGTTTTTTTTTATGGAAGAAGATGACCACACAAGCAAATCGTGCACGCAATGGTAAGGGTAACGTCAACAAATGATGTGCCAATCAGAACATTTCTGTGTGGCACTACACTGCGCTCATCACCCTGAGACTTCAGTTATTTAAGAATATTTTTATTCAATATAGATTATTTACATAATACTCAATGAACGTCATTTTTTAATGTACACTGGTTTGGAAAAAAAAATGCCTCTATCCTGGGAAGAACCAGCAAAAAATCCTGCGGGCAACCTTTTTATTTAGTCATTTTTAAATACAATGTAATGTACAATAACATTAGTATCATGAATATAAAGATACAGAAATAGCTTGGCAGCGATCACCTCATTACCAGGGGTTATCATTATCCATGTATTCTTTTATATTATGATTAACCTTTTTAAAAAGCCTAATAAACTCTGAACTTTTTGATTGAAAAAACTTATGCACTTTCTGGGATTTTGTTATAAAAACGTATTCATTTCCCACATGATACAGAATCACCATGCCACATTTTCCGGTTTGAAGCAGACATTATACCGTTGCAAAGAAGCAAACAATTTGTACAAAACGTACAATTACTCATACAGTACGGGTAAATTATATGGATTTTTTGTTTAATTAATTTTTTTTGGTAATTAGCCCATACTATGACCACGGGGCTGGCAACTGCCATACGTTCTAGAGTAGAATATTATACGAAACATCTTCTGGCATCTGCCACCATAGTGTCAGTTATACTGACGCCTAGACGGATTCCTGCAAAGGAATCTAACCTCCAGTGAAGATTTCCGTGATGTTATTCATTATGTTATTATATTGGTAGCTTGTGGTTGCAGGAAAACATTATGGATAAAGTTGAGACAGTTAATTTGCAGACAGCTGCTGAGTCTGTCGTAGAGTCTATTACCCTTGGTAATGTCTCGTTTTGTGACGAAATACGTGTCGTGTTCGTGACTTCTGTAGTGTGTAATGCCTAGTGGTAATACTGTAGAGGCGGAGGCTATCTGGTTGCGGTTCCCGGTGCGGTACTAGTTTTTTGTGCACGCTATTGTGGTAGGAGGAGCGATGCTCTTCAAAAGTAGGCAATACACACCATTTAATTTTTTGCATGCGGATCTTAGCAGATTAACTTTATTCCATTTATAAGGTATGATGCTGCAGCTGGATGAAACATAAAACAGTATAATTTAAGTCTTATAATATATTTTTACAAGCCCTCTTTTTCCTCTTTGTTTTGTTAAACACTTTAGAACAATTAAAATAAGCTATTGTTACTCAATCGATGTATTTAGTTAATCCGTTCAAAACCCAATTAAGTTAATAAAAGAAAATGGCTTCGGGCAACCATTTCAACAATCACCAAGCTTTTTAAATTAATTTTCGGTAAAACGTGAAGCAATTTTGTTTAGCGGCTTAAACATAACTTAGTAGGGGAAAAAAATCTTTCATTTTATATTTACATCTGAAGCTGTATCTTATAAAATTAAATCATCTTTTCCGAAATAAGTTCAATTATTTCATCATCATCTTTGTTTTTCTTAACACACTGTGCCCAATTTCTCGATTGGTTTTCTCCTGTATCGTGAGTGCAGAAATAAATCTCACAAACACAATCAGAACTTTCGTTGGTCTGGTCTGGTTGTGCATGTGAAATGTAATGCACACTTTTCTGTAAATTGTTGAGGTTTTGTCACCACAAATCACTCGATGACTATCACTGCCGCATCTCAAGCCGGTTTTCTCCATCTAATAATATTAATAATTTGAGTAGAAGCGTCGTTGGAGTGTCTTCCGCCATTTCTTCTCTAGTGGAAACGCTGTCCGATTTAGTACTATTTTTTTAAAAAAAGCAATTACCTTTCCGCTTGAATTGCTGACGTAGCATCTTTCGGGCACCCTCGAGTTAGTTATTCTCGCGCACCGGGTAACGGTCCAAGCCAAAGTCCCCTCTTGGGGTCCCTTGACCCGGTTACCTATAGGTAAGGGTTCGGCTAAGCACCCTCAACGCTCGGCCACCTTTCAATCCGGAGAAGCTTTGAAAGCCTTCGGGCTAAGAGTGACCATCAGTCCTAAAAAAATACAAATCGGAAAATGCCTTCGTAAAATTGTAGATTTTAATGTTCTGGGTGAGACAGTATTAGTTATGGGCAGACGTTGCACTTACCATCAGGTGAACGATTTGCTCGTCTCTAATCTGCAGATCTACTTTATTGACGAGAACGTGATTTACGTACTCAGTAGAGAAGTACGATGGTTAGTAAGTGTGGTGGTTGTTAAATAATGATGGATGGATGGTTATTAAATAATGATTTGGATCTTAAATAATACGAGTACAGCAAACGTTAATTTTATTTATTTAATGTGATTTATCAAGTTTTCAAAGCGTATTAATACCAACTTTGTAGTTGTAATGCTATTACATTCCGATAACACTCTGTAGTCGAGTTCATTATTGAATTACTTGGTTGAAATATTTTATTATTATATTCGCAAATATATTTTTCCCTTATTTGTTCACCTAGCAACTATTCCAGAGATCTAACTTTTCTAATTCGTTTGGCTCGTTGAACAAAAGTATCGTAGTAGTACAGCTGATTAAATTGCACAAGCTTTTGAACAAAATTTTTAACGAGAATAAGTGACGCGACCAGCAGGTCGTTCACCTGACGGTAAATGACGCCTGGTTTTTATATTCAACGAACACTTATTAGTAACAGCTACTATTCGTTTTTACTTACGAGTAACGAGGCGTTATTTAATGTTCATCAGTTTGTTGCATCATCTATAAGTTACGAACGTCCGTTCTATAACTATAGAAACTGGTTTGACGGACAATTTATAGATGATTCAACGGCTTATAAGGAAAACGACTCGTTTCGAGAATATTAGAATCGGTCGTAAGACAGCAGCGGTGACACTTAAAACATAACTTACTACGGGAAAATATTTCGTTTTATATTTACATCTATCTCTAGCTGTACCTTTATAAATGAAATACTTTTTTCCGACATCAGTTAAATTATTTCTTAAATTATTATTTTTTTTATAATTAATAGAATCAGTTGTTCCTTCGCAGAAATCTATTAAAATAAAGCAAGAACGAAATTTTATTTGCTACGATCTCAAGTCCACTGCTTAACATGGGCTTTCCCCAGAGATTGTCACAAAATAAGGTCATATGCCACCAATGTCTGTAAACGGTCTGACAGGTCGTCGATAAGACTAAGCCTACTTATTGTAAGTTATCTTCTATTTTTGTTGTACTCTATTTGCCTATTACTTAATAAAAAAAATAATTTAGACAAAGCAATAATACTACGAATCAGCCCTACGGAAGGGCTTATTACTTATTTATTTCAGTAACATTACAGATTTATCAGGCTAATACAGGGAAGAGATAGTTTTATAAGATCATAAGGGTAATGACGAGGGCATTATTCAAAAGCTTTCAAGTATATGAACATAGAGCCGACGTCACTCCATCTATTTTTCAATTGTAATGTAGCAATGATGATTCACAAACTTTTCCCTCTAGATCACTCTTAATTTTTTTTGATTTCAGTAAATTTAAGGCTGCCTAATATTTTCTTCCTCACAACAACATAAATTTATATGGTTAAATACTCAGCCCTCATAAGTAACTGATGTGTGTTATCCTGGCTGATTATCCACCACGGCGACTTCCAAAACTGACCAAAAAAATGAGCAAACATAGAGGCACTCGTCCTTTCCACCCGCGTCGGATTCGTTGTCATAACATGGGGACAATCGCGTGGCGTAGTTACTAGAGTACCTGATTTCTACGCTGCAAGTTCTTGATTCGAATCCCAGCCGGAGCCTATATTTCAAAAAACAGTAATTATTCGTTTTTTCGTCTGGTTGTGCATGTTAAATATATGTCTGTAAAACGCACCCACGACACAGGAGAAATCCTACTGTAGGCCATCGACTTTATAATGATAAAAAAGTCAGATTAAAATCGGAGCCGAAAACCGACAATTTCTGTTTTTCTGTAGATGCATACATTGAAAAAATACGTCCTACCACTACATGAGTAAAACGTTCGCCTGATGGAAAGCAAAACGTCTGTCCGTAATAAATACGCAGCATTTATTACGGACAGACGTTTTGCTCACTCAGAACATTTTTGAATAACACCACACTGCTCTCATCACCTTGAGACATCAGTTATTAAGTCACAAAAGCCGAGTAATTACGCTAGCACTCTATGCTCTTCAAACCGATATACAGTAATGTTCGCATACTATTGCTTCACGGTAGAATAACCGGCACTGCGATTTAACGGATTCCCATGCATCCGTGTTCAGTGTGTGAATAGAAAGCGTTTAATAAATTTGACGTTAGTTTTAGTGGCGAGCGAATTGATTTTCATTCTCGATTTACTGCAGGCTTGCAAATAATTGAGTACAATTTTATTTCTAATTAAACTAAATTTTACGGATTTTACAGCGTTCAATTTTAACAACTTTTTAACCCGATGTTTCGAGCGCTTTACAGCACCCATGGTCACGGGAGGAATGAGGTGACAGATGTCCTGATATCATAGTTAATCCGGTGTAGCTTCAGCATTTAATTATTAATTTATAATTGTCAAGGTACACCTCAGTCTTCCCGTGACCATGGGTGCTGTATAGCGCTCGAAACGTCGAATTAAAAAGTTGTTAAAATTAAACGGGATAAAATCCGTAAAATTTAGTTTTATTAAATGTGTAGTATTTGTGTAAATATAAGAAATCATTATATAATTTTACAAACTTTATATTATTTTCTTAACACACATTGTATATTTTTTTAATCTACCTTAGAAATGGTTCAAAAGAACGATACTTTATTCCAAAGAACTAGTAAAAAGCCCGGCACCACCTTTCCCCAACCCATCCTTTTTATATTTTGTAAATTATTTTCGAAAATAATTGTTTCCTGTACATAGTTCAATCTAGTTGATTTACAAAAACATATTATTTTTGGAATAACAAATATAATATTGAGCAAACATCAGGCGCAAAACGATCTGTCGAATTGGAAAGTAAATGGAATCCATTACAGGTATCGTACCGAAAATTGCTTTTTCTGATATGCCAATGACTTATTTATGCTTTTCATGGGATGTAAGTTAACTGTTATGTTATATGTGATTCTAGTAGTCATAAGTCAAAGATTTTTTTTGTATATTTTAAAACACGTTGTGCTATTAAACGTCACAATGGAGATCAAAACAACAAATAGAAGTTATCTATGAGGACCCAAGTTATCATCATAATCATTATAGCCTATCGCAAGTCACTGCTGAATAGTGCTTTGCTTGTAGTGCCGTGTGGTGGCGCATTAGAGACTCAGTCACCCCATTTCGTCCTATGGGTGTCATAAAAGTCGACTTATAGAAATGCCAGCCAAATCCCATGGTCTCTAGCGGATAGCGCAGATCTTTGATAGCGGATTAACCATCTGTATTTTGCCAGACATTTTTTGTTTTGTTATATATTAGGTGTTAGTCTCCAAATAAAATGTCTCGTAAAATGAAATTGGAACGCAAAGTTATAGCAAAGAAATAGTTCTTGAGAAACTGTCCTTGTGAAGCTGTCCACAAACATCGGAAAAAAGAGACATGACATTAAAAGTTTCGCATCGAATACCTTTAGCCACTTGACCTCTTTTAAAACACTATTATTATTGTTCGAATATAACGAGACAATAAAAAAAGAGTAAAAGTAAAGTTTCAGCCTATAAGAGTCCCACTGCTCAGCACAGGCCTCCTATCATTTCTGAGAGGGTTTCGGAGTTGGGAAGAGTCCGTCACGTTACTCCTATTTGGGTTGGTGGACTTCACTTCGGAGAAAACTCTTTAGGTTTAGTATTTTTTTATTTCTAAGACATGCAGGTTTTTTCTCGATGTTTTCCTTCACCGTCGAGCATGTGGTAAATCGGCACTTTAAATTGAAAGTAAATAATTTTAATGATGCTGGCACCAGGAATCAAGCCCAGGTCACTCGCATACTGCATACAATCTGCTTTTCTTCTTTATCAGCCTGTTAATAGTCCACTGCCGAACATTGGCCTCTCCCAAGAAGGTAGGATTTGCCACAATCACCACGCTTGGCAGACGCATTGTTGATTGCAGTAACAGAGACCTCTTACCTTAAACGCTGCTGCCCGTCATGGGCCTGTGTAGTTTAAATCCTGGCATTTTTTGAGATGGTTGTTCCGCCACCTAGGTAGTTACCACCGCAGTCTCAGTTACTCTACCTTCAAGTAATAGTGTGTATACATTACTGTGTTTCGGTTTGACGGTACTGAGAGTTACGGGTAGGTAAAGTATTGAATATATGGGACTTTGATGTCACAGGGTGAGGAGCGCACAGTAGTGCCATACAGAAATGTTCTGTGTGACCCAGTATTTGTTATGGGTAGAAGTTGCACTTTGGTATGAGAGCAAGTAAGAGAGTAAGAAAGCAAATGGTTCACCTGAACCATCAGGCGAACCATTAGCTCACTTCCATAGAAAAAAGAAAATTATTTAGGTTTCAGTTGTTGTAACAAACACACAAGTAGGACCTTACATTTAGACTCAGGAATATTTATGAATTTAACAAATTTTTAATATTTTCTAAGCAAGGGTTTTTGACTCAGATGGCATGTAGAAGGGATGAAGCAAACGTGCCTTAAAACTGTTTATATAAAATAAATATCTCATGAAAATATTCTTCTATCAAAATTTAGATCTTTAGCTAAAAGGGTGTTTTAACAAGTCTAACTCATAGGCATAAGAATCAAGAAACTATAATAAAAAAAGGTATTAGAAATATTTACCTTTAAATTATGAACTTCGTGTGGTGGCAGCGTAAAAGAATTGATAACCTAGTAACGTTCATTGGTTACGTAAGAGTTGAGTGAGTGGATGAATAAACCAGAAGAGGGGTCATATTATTCTTGTGGGCAAAACACCATAGTGAGGTACGATCGACGACCGTTCGGACTTATGATGATCTGCCTACTAAGCTATAGGATATCTTTGACTAGAGAATATATGATTTTATCTTTATGAATAAATATAATTGGTTTTATTATTTACTATTTTTATACTTATGGCATTTGTAATATTGTAACCTGCCTATCTTAAAATATGTACGGTGTTTGTCACAACGTAATATTCAAATTGCTTCACACAATACAAGGCAATTTGAATTAAGCCAAACTCTAGTAATATTAGTCAATAATAGTCTCGAGTAACTTGTTTGTTATTTGAACTAAGACGTTGTTAGATAAGCAAAGTCGAAACAGTTGTCTAGTTACTTATATGACCCGCGATATTTAGTTACATTGGTAAGTTTCGTACAGTGATGCCTTATATCGACGTTTAAAAGGAAAAATCGACTAAGCGACAACTAGGACATTGCAAGCTAAATTGAATTTTATATATAGTAAATTATAATTATAAAGAGTCTAAACAGCTTTTTAATATTGTTGTCTTCTTCTTCGGCCAACAACTTCAACAGCCTGCAATAGTCCAACATAGGCCTCTTCCAAGTTGGGAGGACTTGGCACAATCGTCACGCTTGTCAAGTGCGGAAAGGCAATCGCAGTACCAGATACTTCTCACCGTAGATGCTCTTCACCGGTCAGGATAATTTAGGTCTGGCATAATAGAGATGTTTATTCCGCAATCGAATCAGAGGCTATGAAATTCTAGCATTTCCCTTAGTCGACTTTTACGACCCACCCACAGAAAGAAATGAAGTGGCAGATTCCCTAACGCTGCCACCACATGGATTTCAATGTCATTGGAATTACCTCAGTGTCATAAATAGTTGATTTTTTTAAATAAATTACTTTAAATGACTCTCCAGTAGAGCTGACAATATGCCGCTTAGTAATATATTTCTTTCAAGCGTCGATAAAATGCTTTTATAATATCTCCATTCAAAATAACAGTTTTATTGAACAGATGAACAGAAATAACAAGAACATATTATATGAAGACGATAAGAACATTTTATAGTGTTTCCATACATAATTATAAAAACAAGATAAGAAAATTGAGAATACCTTTAAAACAACAATGAAAAAATTTATGAAATATCACTTAATGTTCTATATGAATACTATAACCGAAATAACGTACTTTAATTTTTTTTTACCATTAGCATGAATGTCGAAAATTAAACAGTTTTATAAAATATTTTGTACGATGATATTACATTAAACACATTTGTTAAAATATGTTTTTTTTATTCGCCTTATATAATATTGACGTGATACTCAATTAACGTTACTATTAGAAGGTAAGTCTACAACTCAATTACTTAGCAAATAGACACAGTTACGTATAGATAGTTGCAAGAAACAGATAGATAAAGCTATGTTATATGAAATACTGCGTACGATAAATATGCAAATACGTAAAGAATAAAGAAGGTGAAAATAAATTAATAACGATTAATATAACGATTAATAATTAATAATAAATATTTCAATGGATGAAAGTGATGGAACAAAAATATTATTCACTTGTTGATTAGAGTTTCTGCCCACAATAGTTATGGTGCATACAGAACATTCAACTGCAAACTTATATGAGGCACCGCACTGTGCTCGTAAAATGAAACAATTCGCAACTTTTACAATTTATGGCTATTTAAATGTAACAAAGATACAAGAGAAATAAGTGATTACAATATATATGTTTTATACCACGTTTTTAAAACGGACGCAAAGTTTAAAGTTAGTTTGTAATCATTTTCTATTTGTAACTAACAAAAAAGCAAACCGACAAACATACAGACAATATAGCAAGTTAATAATGAATTGCCATCCAGTTGTAAGTTGTGTTTCAAGTTTCAAGTCTCTTAAAGTCAATTACTAATTTTGACCCCATCAGACAAACACGAAGCTAGTTAATGAAAGGGTGGTGAAAAACAATAATACTCATACACACAGATAAGTAACATGTGAAAAATATTCTTGGTCAAGATTGCAATATCAAGTATTGCTATAACAATATACAAAAATAAGATCTTAATTTTAGGTCTATAAATAATTTAGTTTGTTAATTATTCAGTGTCAACTTTATATTCTAACTTTAACTGTTTGATA
>DWIA01000411.1:0-10897 GCA_018248195.1 Archon apollinus
CAAACCGAAACACAGTAATGTTTGCACACCACTGCTTCACGGCAGAATAACTGGCCCTGGGGTGATACCTACCTAGATGGATTTCTGCATAGAATCCTACCACCAGTAAAAATATATGTATTATACATAAATTATACAATAAAACAATCGGGATATTTGTTTTTGTTATAGAAATTTAGACATGTTATTCATGTCCCTTAAGCGATGTTCATACATTAATATCCATTTCTTTCCTTTTTTGAAGGACATTTTATATTGTGCTTTTATTATTTATATATCTGGTTTACGAATTCTATCGATAAAAGGCGTGTGACAAAAAATTCTGTCTTAAAATTAAAAGTTTAAAAAACTGATATCAAAAGGTAAATAGACTATCCATTATCACAAACGACTACGACGCTTTATCGCTACATTCGAATGAGATTACCCGTAATAGACTCTCATCTCCACTCTGTGGAACTGCAATTATAATTGAATCACTGCGTGCTTTAACAATCGATGCCAACAATCCTGAACACATGGTTTATTGAGTTACTGTCCATATCACTTTTGTTAACTGATGATTTTAAATAAGGATAAAAAATACTGAGAAATTATTTATTTAATAGAGAAGTCATTTATAATTTGTAACTTATTTTATTTTGTGCTGTTAATGCTCCTATAATATGCTGTTTTTTATCGAAGCATTACACGCTGTGAACTTTGTTTTGAACAACACACCGTTGTTCGTTACAACTTCGTTTTGAAAATTAATTAATCCAGAAAAATACAAAAAACTTAAGGCGATTTATTGAGTGCTATTTCTGATCATGTATTAGTAAAAAACCTTTTTTTTTTAATGAAAAAAGACAATCACATATCATTGATGATTTGTTTCTGTATCTGTATTTATACATGTATAAAAATAATATATTTGCTGTAATGTATAGTTTAATATTGAATTATTGGTGGTGCCAAAACCAATAACGAACCCAGATAGTTGTTATGACCTATTATTTGTATATTAGGCGTTAAATTTGCAGCATTTATAGAAATAGCATGCATGCGATCACGTTTTTGGCAGAGATTACTAGTTAAACTATTAAAGAAAGTAAATAACATTTTTTTAATATCACATTGTTATATACATACATAAATAGGATACGTGCATGATACCAGTAACATGGGAAACTATCTTAAAGTATATAGTATTTTAGTGCTTGCTGTTTATCAGGAAGTTTGAAGTCGGTTTGCGAAATATATTCGAGGCTTTTCTATAAGATTTCCAACTGTAACGAGGACGTTCTCCGCGTGGAAATATTGCACAGATGGGCACAAGAGGATTATTTGATAAAGTTCTACACTGATTCTATGTGGGTTGGCGAACTTCGCAATTAGTAGATTTTCTACCATCACCACCGAGAATGTGATGAATCAGCAATTGTCACCATTGCGGCAGTATTACGAATACACGGCGCAGCATACGCGAGATCTTCGTGACGAGGTGCACCTGGGCCCAAGCTGGGCCGAGCTGCGCCAAGATCTCGTCACTGTTATAGGGGGCGACCTCTCGCTCCCAGCCTTAATTAAGACCATGGTTAGTAGTGAGAGGTTTCAATTGCGTGGATCTGCGAAAAGGTCACGTCGTACAAGGAGGCTACGAAGAGGGAGAGAGAGCGATATTCCGATGTTCTCATCCGCAGTCAGAGAGCCGGGCGATGGAAAAGGGCGTACCTAGCTCTCCTCCACCCCCCATAACAGAGGCCCAGACGGTGGGCACGGGGGATCCGCCACCGCTAGTGTTAAACGTGACGTGCAGGTGACATCTTCCAATGCAGTGGTTAAGGGTTTCGGGGATATTACATCGCCCTGTCTTATAACTTTCTGAAATTGTATCGGTTTCGTACTCTGGTTCTTTACTCGGATAGTCATCGTAGCTTTATTGTACAAATACTGCAACACCTCGATGTACCGACAGTTAATTTGGCACCGCTGTAGTGATTGTAGCACCGCCAAAATTTCGACGGAATCGAAGGCTTTTTCATAGTCCATATACGCCAGACATAGTGGTAGATTGTACTCTTCGGTCATTTGTGCTATCTGGCGAAGGGTATGTATGTTGCGTATGGTACTGAAGCCTTTCTGATATCCGGCGTGTTGGGAAGCTGGAAGTCATCGATTCTGCTTGCGAAGGGATTTGTAATGACTCTCGAAAGCTGCACAGAGATACGGCTCAGAAGCGATATCGGCCTGTACTTCTTCAAGAGGGCGTTATCGCCCTTCTTGAAAAACAGAGCAACCACGCTTTTACTCCACGCTACGTGATGTAAATTATATTTGTCTATTAATTATTTACAGTGTTATAAATAAAATAAAATTTCTGACTGAAATTCAAGTTACTTAAAACTGCTTGTGATTTTACTTTATCATCAAACCAAATCGTTTAAAAATATCTTGTATAATCTTGCAAACAAATCCTGAAAACTGCTAATTTATTTTATTTTTATTCCAATAACTTACGCAAAAGGTAATAAAAAGCAGACTATGCCTATAGGTATATTCTACCAGACAATACCGGATAACTGCAGCAACTTGAAAATTATGTCATATGATTTATTTTAAAAATACTATAGATATAAAAATAAATGTACATATTCTCAATAATTTGTAAGGCATAGTACAATATTTCTCGAGTTTTCCGTTTGTTTCTAGTTCTTGAAATTTTAACCCAATTGGGTTAAAGTTTCAAGAAACTAGAAATTGAAGGTTCTCTTAGAAGGAAAACCTTCAATAAACTGATATCAACTTTCACTGATCTAAAATGCCCAAGTCGAAGATGCTAATTAAAAAATGTAAGAATTCTTATTATTCACGCATGTCCTTCTTAGCACACCGTAAATTATCTTTTTAAAATATCGTGTGTTTAGAGTTTAGGGTGTTTAGTATACTGACAATTCTTTCTTTTAATTTTTGTACTGTTTGTGATTTATTAAAAGTTCTTTTAAGTATACTCCATTAGTGAACTAAATTTGTATCATGCTAACAATATACACTCGACATGAATATGAACACCTCTCGAAACTCACTAAGTTTCACGTGTATGGGAGACATTAAAAGAGTCCTGTTCCATTTCATAAGACTTCATATTTATTTAACCATTCCTAATTGCATAACCTTTTATAAAAGGTGACAAATGGTGTACTTAATATCTATAGGCATTCCCTACCAACCTTAAAAGTGAGAACTGGTCATAGGAAGTAACTTGGTTATCATATTATTATATATAGAAGGTGACATTTTCACCTCATCATTTCATTCAGAATGTAAAAAAAACAAACAGTATTCTTGAATGCTGCCTCTGTCCGATGGTAAGCCTATCGAGTGGGGTCGATATTGCGAGATATAGTCTGTAGATATACATACATATATACATATATACATATATACATACTATAAAAATCATTAACGTCAAACCTTGGATGTTTGGCTGTTTATTTCTCAATCACGCCAAAACGGCTGAACGGACATGAATTAAATTTTGACACAGAATGTCCATGCCTGGATTACCATATATAATATTACTTGTCCCGAGTCTGAATTCCTGGGACCGGGATTTGCACTGATCAAAAAATAGATATATAATAAATTAAAAAGCATATAGTAATTTCCAAATCATAATTTTGAATAAAAGTTCATTATTTTTTTGATAAGTAAGCCTATAGAACTTTATCGCGCAGATTTATTTTGAGAAAAAAATGTCAAGAACTCCTTACAGGATGCAAGGAGTTCTTGACTATATGATGAACGTATACGTCGCCGCAGAGGCTTGGCGTGCTTGAATGACTAAACCTTATCAAAACGTGCAATATTAGTGAATCAATATATAAGTAATATATTAATTTGTAAAAAAAAACGAGTCCTTAAAGAAAGTATTTGCTTGTTACGAATTTATTTTTGTTTCTTATGGAAAATTTAATATTAATGTCATATTAATGTGTTTTTACCCTAGTTTAAATTTGTTAATAAGTAAGGATTAAAATAGTTTGTTACCATCCAAACGAGTGCAATTCCGTTCGACTAATAGGTGTGACTAATGGCGGCCGTTATGTAACGCGCAATGTTAGGGCGGAACCCGTTTGCAATGGCGGATTTTGGATCATTAATTGCTTGGCACGCGCTAACGTAAGGTGGTAGGGAAAACCCCTACCCAACGGTAAGTGCCAAAATAGAAGCCTAGGTCTCATTATTAGTTTAAACTAAATTTACTTTGTGCTTTTGGTCTGTGATTAATATCTGTGAGATGCCACGTTCAAACTTAAAATTATGTAATACGTTTTGAAATCAGTGTGATGTTTTTTAAATCGCGTTTGTGGTTAAGAATTTTGTTGAGTCAGTTTATAACTCAAATTAATAACGGATAAATTACAACAGTTTTAAATGTTTAAATGATTAGATTTAGTATTTTATTTTAATCAGCTTTTCTGTTATGGATAGTGATATCAGAACCCAGTGAAGTCATGGTTCTGCTGTTTTTAAAATGGTAGCGGGAAACAATTTCTGATATATATATATTGTGTTAACTTTATATATTGTAACTTTCATACCTGTATTGTATGTGGTGACATGCTTAAAGGTTGTAGTTTATGTGGTTATTTTTTCATGAGTTATTAAGTTTACACTACTAGCGTTTAGTCAAGGCGTAAACGAACACAAATGTAAAATAATTTTCAGTCTCATTTACTCACTAAGTCAATTTGTGATACTGACAATGGAAGTAGTAAAGTAAAAATATATTCTATAATGTATATAAAAATAATCTATTCTATTTCATAATTATCATAAAGATAGAAATAAAAGGTGTTTATTGGTACCAGCAAATCACACATACTAAAAATTGATTTATATGTTTATTCTATGAGGCCAACAATTTTTTTGTATATGTTTACCTATATACTATATTAATAACTATATTATATATATAGTTAATAATATGTGACATTTAATTACACTCAATACTATGAACTGAATACTTTTATATAGAAATTAATTACAGCTTTAGCTAGTAGCAAGTTTGTCAGTATATCCCTATAGTTCTTTTAGGCAAAGCTTATAATATAGCTTTATTTTACCCAATATTGTATAATACTATAGTTTTATAAACTATTATGGCATCAGGTTCCGTATTCAAAGATGATGCGGTGTGATCGATTTCCATAAAAATATACTTTCTGGATTTTTTCTTTCCTGCACTCGTAACAAACTCATTTTTAAATGTAGTTGTGGTTATAATGTCGTTAAATTTCGATTGTGTTTAACTTCCATTTTTAAAGATGATTTTATGTTTTTATAATGTCATAAAATTTTTACGAAGATAATTATAGACAGTATTCTGGAATTAATTTACAAACCACATCTTCAAAAAGTAATTGACGCATAACGAGATGAAGGCCTATGAAAAGGTTATGATTTTACACTGAACGCTTATTATATGCGTAAGACAATTAATCGTCTCTTCTGTTTTATCTTATTTTATACGGTAGGCCATATTTAAAGGACTATATTTTATTCATTCTAATATATTCGATAAAAAAAAAGTTCACTTTTATCTACTGTTCCATTTGTTAAATATTTAAAAATATGAGTATATTGAGCATACAAAAAAACTTTAATGGTATTATTAAATTTTATACTTTATGAAAATCGATAAGACCATAGCGCTATCGAATACGAAATACGATATCATTCAACCGTCTTAGTAGTTAGTAAATACAAAATTCGACCGAGGCCTCGCACGTCAAAGCGTGTAGACGTCGTACGTGTATACACCTAAATCCGACCTTAGTGAATGTACGTCGCACGGTTAAGGCACATGTCAAATAATCACGTTACGTACCCGTGGTACTCAGACTCTACAAGCTCTCCGTGTGTGCCACCAAATTGCTAGTACGCCGTAACTGCAGACATAATGGCTGACGAAATGTAACAGCCGCACAGACACAATGTAACATGCATCAGTACGACTATCGAATGGTATACGCCATCGCAATGGCCTTCATACCATTCCACACTTCTACAACCGCAAAACTTCAATCGACCAAAACCATAACGCAGCTCAACCATATAATTACCTAAACAGACAATACTGCAATTAACAGTTAGCATCTATGCGACTAAGCCTCGTCAAAACGCAACAATCTGATTAATATCGTCTTTGGTAATTGTTGTCAACAAGAAACACCTAACACATAGTAGTAAGTCAATGAGAAGAAGAATGAAGAAGAAGAAGAGACGCTAATGATACGACATCCATGTATGACAGAGCTGACACATTAAGCTATGAGGTATGAGTATACTCGTAACGCACTTTCTGATCTGAATGTAATTAATCCGAAAATAATCGACTTGTCATAGTGCAACACACCAAGACACCGACCATAAACGGCAGAAATGCGCGGTGTCTACGAGTAAGTCGTATAACCACATTAAACCCGCTCACTACCGGCAATAAGGTGATATGTTTAACAATAAGACAGTATTTTCTTTGTCCGCAGCCATGTGTAATATAGTATGGAATCCCCAGTAATCAGCGTATACAAGATTTGAAAAGACCATACATTTTTTTTAGTTATTTGAGGTATAAATTCAATTTACCTAACAAGGACTTCAAATCTATATGCCGATAAAGTGGTAGTCTTCACTGGCGACCACTTTACGAAATTATATCTAAAAAATATTAACAACAGCTCCTACTACTATAAAGAACTTAATAAAGAACAATTTATCAAGCTACAAATATGTTGGAACTATAAATAGTCTCTCTATAAGTGTATTTACGTAGATATTAAACAAGTGTTAGGTCTTCAAAAAACGTTAAATTAATTAATAAAAAGATAGCTTATTGTTACCTTGTAGGTACTTACTTTCTAATTTATTCATTGGAGACATGGGAACTGATGTCTTTTGGGAAGCCAGTTGGCAAAACTGAATTCTAAATGATTGAAAATTAAAACAATGTTTTTTTAAAAAAAACGAATCCCCACACTAGGATTTCTCCTTTATCGTGAGTGCGTTTTATAGACATAAATTCCACATGCATAACACAACCAGACCCGAAACCCAACAATTTGTGTTTTGAACTAATTTTGACTCCCGCTCGGATTCAAACCCAGGACCTGCGGCCTAGAAGTCAGGTACTCTAACCACTAGGCCACGTGGTCGTCAATTTTACTATTATTTATTAATTATATTGGTCTTATCTTATGATTAATGACTTTAATTATTTTCACGAATCCCTTAATATAACAAATTATATTATCTCTCATTTCGGTAGAAAAAAAAACATATTTTGTCTATTTTATTATATACATATAAGTGGAGCCAATCGTAATCGTATCGAACCACCTCCATAAATTATTTCAGAAAAAGTCATGAGCTTTCCCTATTCTTTACTTACCGCGCCTTTGGACAGGTCCTTATTCCATTGTGTGAGAGGTTTCAGACGTGACGTGTTCAAGTACGAAGTTGTTGCTAGAGGAACATACTTCGTCAATGTTATCAGATCCCAAAACTATGTGTCGGTCCTTTACCATTTCAGCTTACTAAATATTATATTGGTAATATTATATGTTTATCCTGATTCGACTACGGAATGCTCAATTCAGATTCTATTACGCAGGGACAATGCTAATATAATGCTCTCCCTTAGCAAGCTCGGCAACTTTAAGCTAATATGACGCGCAAAGACAAAGAATAGAGAGAAGTATCAGACAATATATTTTTTAATATAATAACGTGATGAAACAAGCAAAACGTTCACCCGTAGTATGATTGGTAAGTTCAACGACTGCCCATTAAAAATGCTGTGTCACCCAGAACATTTCTGAGTGACACCACACTACGCCCTTCACCGTGAGACATCAGTTCTTAAGTCACATATGCCCAATAATTACATTAGCTCAGTACCCTTCAAACCGAAATACGAGTACGTTAATGTTTGCGCACTACTGCTTCACGGTATAATAACTGGCCCCGCGGTGGTACCATCCAGACTGATTCCTGTATAGGAATCCTACCACCAGTAAATTTTTCGTTGGTAGTCAGTTGTCATTAGCAATATATACGGGAAATACTTTTGTGTTTAAAGATTGATTTATATTAATGAGAAGATGTGTCGTTATTTTCTGGGAACTGTCTAGCCTGTGGAACCTGTTAGCATTATTGCTTGGCAATGGATGTTGATGTGGTCACACATTAAACTATTGTATATGTTATATACCGTGTAGTGCTATACCGTTATTAAAATATTTAATTAAAGAATACTGCAGTTGCATTACCATTGCATACGAAAGTTGACATCTCGATCGAAATTGGACTTATGTAGTTGTATACTTCTTTCTAGGTAAGGTTCATCTGCACTTGAGCGTCATAAATGTGATACCGGTGGTTACTTCACCTCGTCTACGACTAGAGGCTCGTTAAGGACCATTTCCGTTTTCCCGTTGGAGAAATGGTAGTGAGTGAATGCGTTTCTGTATTTCCGGAATACGGGCGATAAGAGAGAACACTGTGGGGTTTCATCTTGTAGCAGTCCGGTATAACCGTCCTGCGGTGGAGGGGTATGTAGATCGGGCAACTAAAAACGTAAAATAAATGAATTTATTATATTTGTATACCATTTGACCGTACAACTACAATACAGCGGTAAAATAAAAATAGAAATTTTACTATATTTACCATAAGAGATACAATCAAGCATTCTATTGAAAATTATTATTAAAGAAAATGAAAAAGGAACAGTGAAATAAAGTCGTACAGCTTTTCAATAAACCAAGCGTTCACGGTTGTTAGCACCGTTTGTTAGTGCACCGCAGTGTTTCAATTATTCTTGCAATTCAAAAAAAATGTCGTTTGTATGTTGTGCCAAAGGCATTGTAATGAATTCGCAGAAATTACTAGTTGGATAAAATGTGAACATTAGTAATACTCGTAACTGCACAGTCTTCAATTATCTTTGATGTTTGTTTTTATTAATTAAATCAACACTTTAATTTTCATATCTACTTATTACTCAATAAGATGTTAAAAAATCCTAGGAATGAATTAGCGAGTGTCAATTTTTTCGGTAATGATATTCTTGTATGTATAATATAATATGTGCTGTAACATGACTGCAAGTATGGTCCTTTTCGTTGCTGCAATCCAATATAAATTTCAATATCTCTTATGTTTAGGGAGGTTGTTGCATAAGAAAATCCACCGTTGTATTTCGTCTCTTTGGTGTCGTAATTAAGGAAATGTTTTAATCAATGGTTGCAGCAAATCTTAATATTGCAACAGCCAATCTTCTTGTCAAAGCTTAGCAGCTATGACAATACATCTCTGTGTGAATTACTTGAAGGCAAAATTTGAACTGTGATCTTTAATGGGCTAAAGTGAAAACTTTAAAATATAAACGACGTCAAATATATTTTGTGAAATTTTCTGTATAAATCTGATGTTTATATTTCTGGGATAAAATAATGAAATTTCAAGCGTGTATCAAATTTTTGTACGAGAAACAGGTGAAGGAAATTGCTTTGACTTTTATAAAATAAAGTGTGCTCGCCACGGTGAATATAATATAATAAATTTACTTTAGAACACTACTGAATTGAGGTAATGAGTAATTTGTTTGAAGATTTTGGTATTTACGATTAATATATGAAGTAAAATAAACTTTAAAGTATGCTTAAATCTGAACATGTCACATTATTGTGAAAGATGTTGTTATGAGTTATGGACAAACATGTAACGCAAGTTTTAAGTCAGTGCTAATTGCAGAGATGATTACTTTTTATTTAATTTTATCGAAAACTAAAGCTGTCAAATTGACGTAATTTACTTAGTATATTCACCGGTAACGGCATCACAAAAACTGATAATTGCTATTTTTGAAGGATTTACATATATTTTATTAGATATTTTATAGTTTGTTTTCATCAGACTTGTTTGAAACATAATAAAAATAAAATAACAACATCTTAACCTTTAATATTACTCGTAATTTGGGTAAGGCTGAACCTTATAGATCAAATTTTTCACTGATAGCACTTTTCCTTCCGTAACATCCGTCAAAGGGTGACCACTTCTTACTTTATCTCTCAGAGTTAGTCGAACGTACTGAAACCAGCAGTATACGGTTGTCTTAGAAGGGCATTTATCCATAAATTCCATTACCAGTGAAGTATAATATTAAACGATTCGTCCAATTTTAGGCTACATGTGAAAACGTAAAAAAACATCGCGCAATGGCTTTCACATATATAAATAAAGAAACGCCACGAAAAAAGTATGGCAACCTATTGTCGGCGGAATAACCATCCCTTTTATGAAAAGGCAAATTAACGCCTGATTCTATCAACGTCCCTTTTATAACAGACCTAAATTATTCTGAACGGTGACGGGCAGCAGCGTCTAATGTGCGAAGTGTCTGGTACTGCGATCGCCAATCCGCCAGCCAAGCGTGGCTATTACGGCAAATCTTCCCAACTTGGTAGAGCCTTATGTTCAGCAGTGGATTTTACTGGCTGTTGAAGAAGAATAAGAAGAAGAGAAGAACCATGGAGGGAAATATGAAATTGACGTATTCGTATTTTTTACCTGTATTTATTGTATTTCCTAAATAAATTACAAAATAAATTTAAAACTGGTCATTGTCTCTAAGAGACTTAATTTGGATATTTAAACAGCTATGTATTTTCCGTTACTCTTATTTATAACTAGCTGTTTCCCGCCCGTTTCGCTAGGCGTAAATTAAAATTAAGAAATGATTGCTTTTTAGTTCACATTTTCAAGGGTTTTAATTTTTCTGCGCGTAACCCTACATCTTTTTCTGAAATGAAAGTAGCCTCAGTTGCCCGATATAATATCAGCTATCAGC
>DWIA01000412.1:0-10897 GCA_018248195.1 Archon apollinus
GACTAACATGGTAAGTCTGTAATCTGAAAGTAGTCAAAATACCCAATAACCCAATAACAACAGAATGAAACTAGGGAGAGCTGCGTATAGTAAAAGAAATATAACGTTTTAATATTTTTTATTTATAGAAGAAAGTGGCAAGATCAGCATATCGTTTACATGATGGTCAGTACAACATCTGCCCATAAGAGATGTTGTGTCACCTAGAACAATTAGGTGTAGCACCGCAATGCGCTTGTTGCCCTGAGACATCAATTGTTCAGTATTTTATCACCAGTAATTACAGTAGCTATCAGTGCCATTCAGACCAAAACACAGTAATGTTCGTACACAACTGTTTGATCAAGACCCGTGGTAGTTTAAGCGCTAGGCGCTCGTTTTAATTTCATAGTAGTGACCTATGTTCGATTCCCGGTGCCGGCACCACTAAAATTGTTAAGTTTCTTGAAAATATCATAAAGTACTACTATTCGAACTAAATTAACTCTGGGTTAAATAAAGAAAAGTAAAGTAACAGCTCATAAATTTCCCTGTGTTGAAAATAAACTTTTGTCATAGTTTTGGATCTAGTTAGTGTCCGCTACTCACGATGTCATGTTGCTACACGGTGAGTAACAGTGAATGTAAAGTGGTCATTACTAATCGTAGAATTAATTTTATTTCTCAGACACGAAGCTTAGTTTTACATCTACTGTGCATGCTTAACATACCGTAATATTTAATTTTGTTTATGTATAAAATCAATATTTGTATATATATGTCGAAGCTGAAGACCCAGGGCTGTTTTGGGGGGAGCAGTACTACTCTAGATGGATTGCTTTTCTGAATATTGTACATTAGCTTTAAACTCGCGATACTATTAACTTGTTTAACGATTTGTTTATTTGACGAATTACACCTGTGACCTGGCTTCTAAAAGAAAGTACAAGGAACTATGTCTTCAAATAAACGGTGTGAATGAGTGATCTTTTAAATGGTAACCGACTAGTATTTTAATACGTAGATGGATTTTAACGATTTAGAAGTATACAAAACGATTTAGAAGTGTACAGATACAAGTGGTATTAAAATTCTGGCACTGAAGTGACTTTAGTATCCATAAGTCCTTTTCCAAGGTGCTAATCTCTTACTGTTCCGGTACAAGCATTACTGTCTCCCGACTAGAAAGTTACTGTGATAAAATTACTGGACGTATGAGACTTAATAACTACTGTATCAGGTTGACTAGCGCAACGCAAAGTCCCATAGGACTGGACGATCTGGATAATACTGCAGTGTTACGAGTTGGCGTGGAACTTACCATCAGGTGAATGATTAGCACATCTCGCCCCTTACCAAGTTAACATTAACATTAATTAATCAAAATGTTCAAAGTGTTTCTTAAACTAAGACTTTTTAAAAATGATTATTATAATATGAAAAAATACATACATAGATGATGATAACTCATGGCAATGAGGTAATCGTTGTCAATCTATTTCTACATCTTTATTGACGTCATTTATGATACTACTGTTATTGAAATATACTGTATTTATTTGATAATTACTAAAAATAGATTGCCCGCTGGGTTTCTTGCTGGTCCTTCCCACAACAGAAGCTTTTTTGCGAATAAGTATCATGTTAATAATCTATACTGAACCCGTCCAAGTCAAGTAAAAATATATTATTCTCTACAGTTCAATGAGATTTCATATTTATTAAATAAGTAAGCTTATATCTCACTCTGAAATATTTCAAGATTAACTGTCATGGCATGCCCGATAGCCCACGAGTACGAAATGCAGGAAATGTCATTAGCGTGATCGATCGTAGTGTGAGTGATCGTATCCTTACAAAACTGTTAATACATTTCTCTATAACATCGAAAAATCTCGAAATATATAATGATATTATGTATTACAATAGTATTGTAAAATGAATTTAATACATTTACCCGCTATAGGTTTTTCGCTTTTACTTCCGATATCTGAGACATTTTGCATTTGAGCCAGTGACGAAGCGGAAAAAATAAGACAGTTGAAAATAAAGTGTTATGAGGGCGAAACAATCTACCATCCCAATTCGTCCCGTGGGCATAGCAGCAGTCGCCTGAGGGAAATGTCAGCAACATCTAACGGTAATGACAAGTTACGGCATACTCATCTCGAAAAATGCCAAAACGATAATATACAGACTGGTGACAGTTATAGGACGATATTAAAGTATTTAAAAATTTCTCTCTCGGAACGTCGAGTTCATTTCGCCTATTTCTTAAAAAAATAAGCAGTCAGTGTAAATGTTAGTTCCGATAAATGCTTACAATTTTATTCAGCCTTAATGTCGATAACTTTTAATAACTAGAAGATTTACAATAAACAAAATATCTCCAATAACTGAATAAAATAAATCACAAAGTTTCACGATAAGAAATGTAGTGTTAATTAATCATTCGCTCCTCCTTCGGTAAAATACTACTATATAGGAAGAAATTACGTCCGCCATCGATTTGTTTTATGAAATTTTACACAAACAAATCATTCTTATATCATCAGAATCATTAAAACAAGCTAAGGTGAATACTTATTTTAAATTAAGAATGCAATATAATCATGTTTTAAAACATTTAATGTTCTTTTTATGATTTAATTACAGTAAATGTCATCGAAAATATATTTTTTTTTGTGACGTATATTTTTTTTTGTATAGTGAGTGTGAGCATGAGTAGAGTCACTGCTTTACTTGTTTTTAATTTTTGAATTTATCAATTTTAACCTTGTTTTACTAGAGAGAGTAAACACATTTATTTAGTGAGAACACATTTATTAATGCAAACAAAATGAAAAACCATTGGATGAGATATAAAAACATAACGATATTTCTGAGATCACTGTTTATGGAGTTTCTCCCTTGATTAACTATAGTGTATAAAAAAAATATTATATGTGATTCTTATTTCAAACTTTTTTAAAATATCTCTTTTGCACTCTTTTATGGACACCTACTTTCAAAATTAAACATATATGCTATAAATACAATGAATTCAAATGAATAAATTACTTAACTATATACCTTTAGAGTGAACAGGCAGAATTAAATATTAACGAATAAGTCCCTGTAATCCTATATTATTCTACCAAACAATCCTTTACACAGCACAATATAAACCTATCCCAAGTCAGAATATGCCATAATCGCCACACTTGATATGCGAATTGGCGATCATAATACCCGTCACCAAACCATCTTAGATAATATTTAATAGCTATGTTATTGGATGGCTTTTCTCCGAATCATGTTACCACTTACTATTACCGATGGTAGGTTTCCTATGCAGGAATCTGTGAAGGTGGGTTGGTACCCACTGCGGTGGTCCGCAGTGCCAGTTATTCTGCCGTAAAGCAAATGTTGCTTTTTTCGGTCTGAATGCAGTGGGAGCTAGCGTAACTTCTGAACTGATGGGTTAGGATGGCGAGTGCAGTGTAGTGTCATACAGAAATATCCTGGTTGACACAGCACTCGGCGAACATATGGGCGGATTTTGTGAATAATTTGCACGTCTCGTCACTCTTCTTCATAAAATAATACAGTCTAATACACATACATTAAATAATGTATTTTAATAAATTTTAACAACAACGATAGGTAATAAACATTAACAAAAACAATATGTACGTATGTCATACTTCTGCCACTGCTATCACTGCACCACATCTGTACAAACCTGCACGCAACAAGAACACATTTGCACATACTTCTAAATAATAATCATACTAACACTACCTCATATATCCCATATTTAAGCTACAGTAAAAACATATTGCAACTATGGTACAAGTATATATGAAAAGTATTGTAATTACTACCTAGGAGCAAATAACCGTTGTCCTAAAATACAGATCCAAACCCTAGTTCAGGTACCAATCTCCCACAGGATAGAAATGCTAAATACTTTAATCAAATGTAATATATATAAGATATAAATCGATATCTCATGATGACGAGCCTAGGTGCTTCTGGGTGAGAACACATCTGTTACGAACGGGCGAGGTACTTATCTACAGCTGAACGAATCCTCATTTACTGACATAAAAAAAAAAGAAATAGAATAACTTTAAGACACTAATTGCAGTGTTATATAAATACTTACAAATACAGTGTTACATTAAGTTAGATGAATAACTAGAGTCATCAGCATGCGTTCTGCCCTTTGTGTTAGGTGACGCAAAGAATTTGATTTCTGAATTAGATTCAAGTATGAAACTTTAAGCGATGGAGGCAGTCACAGCGCCACATGTCAGGTCCAGATTTTGAGATTTTCTTTTTGGCGTTAAACGAACACAGATTGTCAATATTAGCTATTTTGTCCATAAATATAGATTTTTAAGCAAAATAACGAATACTACCTATCGAATACTAGCATAGATATGAACCAACCCCTTGACAAAAAAAACATATTATGTGAATATGACCTCAATTAGTCAAGTCATTCATAAGCTCTACGATCACTCACAGACGCATTGGTAATCGTTGGTTTACTAATAATATAAACATATGCATTGAGTCTTAAATCTAGGCACATTTTCAGTATTTTAGTAAGACATGCTCATAAACGCCATTGAGAATATTTATCACTATATACAGCCTTCAGTTTATTATAATTAAAATATCACGATGACAATGGAAAGCCTATTAACATAACCATAAACTACGATTTACGATATTAGATGTAAGAACTTGTATCGTGAATTGTAATAATGTTATATATTATTGGAGCCTTTCATCTTCATCGTGCTATTTGAATTGTGACAAGTTGTGTACATAGTGATAGAAGTGTAACCAGTTCAGTTTGCACAGACGGAAAGCTATGTCGGTGACAGTGGTTCTCCGAGTTCGAGAAAGAAACTGATAGGAGGATTGAGTTGGGTTGGAGAGTATTAACGCCGAGTTCCTCTATTCCTGAAACGAATCGTATTCCTTATCAGCCGTACAATTATCTACGAATAGTTAGTATAAACCGTATCTTTAATTAACGGACGTACGTAAATGATAGTACACGCAAATAGTTTTGGAACACTCCGTAACTTCTTGTTGCTCGTAAGAAACGAATAGTAGCTATTACTAATAACTGTACGTTGAATATAGTAACAGGGCATTAGGAAGCTTCGTCAGGTATTTTAGTCAACCATACCGCAAAATCTGAGGACCGAAACTTGTTCATTTATGGTGCGACTACTGCTCAATGTTACTTAGAGATCAATCAAAAGAGCTACACTCGGGGTTTCTCTGGCGAATAACATTCGTAATGAAGTAAACTAGTGACGTGTTGCAATTATGTTAATTACGTCACAGCTCGTACGTAAACGGCTATTAAGCCAAAAAAGTGTATTATGAATTGCTGATTATTATGGTATTTAATGAAAATTATATGCAATAGCATGTAAGTACTGAGTCAAAGTAAAGAATGGACATTACATCTCTCACTATGAAGCTAAAAAGAAACTACTGTAATAAACTACTAAATAATCGCCTTATCAAATACCTTGAAAGTTTTAGTATTCTTTCATATTGTCAGTTCAGGTTTAGGCGTGGTAAATCCACAGAAGATGTAACCTTGGCTTCAACGGCAACAACAGTCTCTCCGTTTATTTCTAGACACCGTTTTTCTTCCTACGTTTGTTCATAAATTTTTGATACTATAGGCGTTCAATTAAAGCAAAAGAAGACATACATAAGGGATTAGCGTAAAATTAATAACATCTTTTTGTTTTATTCACCATCACCGTCGAAAATCGAAGCAGATGTTTACTCAAGTTCGTAAAATACTAATTTGGTTTTGCCAATTTGTTTGGCTCCTTGTCACCATCAATCGCCGCCATGTTCGTAGTCGATCAGCTAAAAATACATCTTCATCGACATCTTTTAAAAATCTGTCTTTTAAGACCTGACTTGACGCGATTAAAATCACGTTTAAGCTAGGGCGTTGTAGAAGTCGATAATGGGGCAATATCAGAAAAAAGTCGTGGTCTCTAACTGATAGATGAATAATAATCAGTTACGACCAATCTTACCTACCCAGGACGTTAACGGGTTGCAGCATCTAAACAAGGCGTTTGATACTGATCACAGTATCAAACGCCGCGCTAACCTGTCTGAACAGCATGGTGATATAGAAAATCTACCTAAATCCTAAATGTGTCCATTTTTAGTTTAATATAGTATAGCATTTAGTCGGTTAACTGTCCTTGTTGCTTGCTAAGTGAAATAGTACTTAATAATCTTAATTCTTGTAGTTTTCTCTCTCTGTGAAAAAAATAAAGAAGCTTTGTTCTAGTGGGCGAGCGTTATTACATATTAAGTTTTATTACTTATTATCTATTAAGTCTTAAAATAAAACCTTTTCAATGTAAACAAGCACTGTAAATTTTTCACTACAACTTATACTAATCAATCAAATAACTCCTATAAATGAACGTTGAGTTGCATAGAAGAAAGCGAGGTATTGTGTAAGTGAAGTTTTCGCTGTTAGCCTTTCTGACTTTTACAGCTTCATCGGACAACTGAACTCGCGGGCCGGGAGTACGTATGTGTAACTCGTGAGATAGTTCGTCTTATTATTTTTTCGAATATAAGATTTATTGACCGTCCAAGGGAGGTTCAGACCTCCTTTCGGGCTGTCGAATTGTTATATCGATATCTCTGAGCGGTGAGAACCGCCATGGAACGCGCGTGTATCTTGTGTACGTAGTGTTGGCCGTAGCGCGCCCCTCTCTACGGCGTCTAGGCGATTACTTTAGCTAAGAGAAATCTGCCGCTTGCTTTGAATACATAACCTGGGTTTTATTTTTCTGCAACATTAAATGCTGATTGCATTGGTGAAGAAAATTTTCGTAACAAAAGTATTAGTTACGACAAATTTTTAATCCCAAAATACAATAGTTGAGAAGACCGTCTAGGGACACAAGGAAAGTTCGTCATATTCGCTCTTGCTTTGACACTAGATATTTTCAGCAACAAATACTTTTCCTTTAATATTACTACAATCAAACCTATAATAAGATGAAATAATTAGACATCTCAGAATGTAACCTAGGGAAAGAAGAGCCTAGAGAAGCCTTTTATTGGAGAAAGACTATGGTAACCAACACAACAAAAAAGAGAATAGTAGAACACATGCTTTAAGAGAATACACTATTAAAAATGTTTATAAACTCTTTAGGCAAAGATGTGCCGTCACCCCATCCATATCCCATCCATCCATCATTATCCCATGACCAGAATCTATTTTCATACGTATTGTCTTACAAATTAAGGTTTTATTACTACTAGACGAACTTTTTTCAAACTGCATCGAAAGTCATCCTACACGCAGAGTTTCAAAAAAACTGTTTCTTAAAGATAATTGAGTTAATCCCATTTTTGATTAGCTTAGCTCCAAATTTAAATTGATGTTATTTTGATTTGATTTTTTTTTTATCATATCCAACCATAACAGAGTCACTCTGACAACTATATATTTATTAATTAGGTTCAATTGAATTGAAATTGTAGCAAAGAATGCCGCCCTTCCCTACTTGATCTTTGTAGACTTTATTTTATTTCCCAACCAAAGTTTATTAGTGGCAGAGCGGGTCCACTAGATGGAACAAAAGCCTGTACTTTTTTGCGGTAAACCGAGGAGTATTGGTGGCTCAGGGCCGTTTGTGGCACTCTGTGGGAGACGTAGGCAGATATTCACCAGTGGTTTTGATGAGCTGTAGTCATGATGATATTATTACTGCCTAAATTTTTATGTTGTCTATATATTTTTGGCAATAATTTTGTCACCATACCACAAAATCATACACTACTTGTCAGTACATTTAAAAGATAACATTTTTGGATTGGACAAAACGACGAGATGGAATATTCAATGTTATAATACTATGACCGAGTCTGCTTAAAATAAGTAAGTTTGCTGTAAATCATTTTAAAGATTTGGGATTTATTTACGACTTAAACTGATTTACTGTAATTTATAATTTTACGGTTCAAAAAAGGAGTTTACATAATCCACTGCGTCCACTGCGTGCATTCCGCTTTCATATAGCTTGACTTCAAAGTCACATGTAAGGAAAGCCCCTTCTATCACTACAGGTATTACAATTACAGATATTTGAGCAGAATATTCGTCTTCAATTAAGCAACCATAGTTGAGGTAAACTGCCAAAATAAATTCACTCACTCGTTTCTCTCCAGGTAAACGGTTGATCGACTTTGTTTGAAAAAAGCTTGGCTTTTTTGATAACTCGGATACATTCACTATACTTTCATGAACTAAAAAAACAAATGTTAAAGTCTGGATCCCTACTTATTTACCTATTTTACAAGTAAGTATTACTTATGCTCGTGATGAATATACAATTTGACTAACGTGGTGATAGCACAAGGCTTAGCGCTTCCCTCCCAAATGGGTTCTTGCCTCGTCGTTTCGGGGGCTTAGTAACCACTGCTTGGTCACTTAGGGTGAAGCTAAGATGAACCCGATGGGCTTGTGGCCTCAGGCTGGCGGAACTACTGAGGAGTGGGGGAACGCATGGACTGCCCTATGTGCAGCTATTGCAAATATGCGGCGAAGGCGGAACACACAAGGAGTTTTAGACGGTGCAAATCCGACATAACCCGTCCTTGCACGTAAATAAAAAAGGACCGAGCGCTTATTTTATATTTAACAGTTATGCTAGTGATTAGGATAGTAGGGAGAGACCCCGGTACCGACAGTTCCATTAAAAAAATTGTTACAAGTTTATTTGCTGATTTATTGCATGCTCGAATATGGTATAGTATAAAACATAACGACGATATGCATAGTCCGCCCGCACATGGCGCCCATGAAAGAAGGAAGGCCAATACACCCTTGGCAAAGGTCAGTAATTTGGTATGTTATTTCTATATTTCATGGCGTTTAGACTAATCCGATGCGATGGGCTCCTCCACATGTTTCTCCACTAACTCGAGGATATGGCGATGAAGCTGCAATCTGGCTTTATGGTTACAGCTAGGGAAGTCGGAATAGATTCCCGCTTGAGTTGTGGTTGATCTCTTGAAATAAATAATGTATTCTGCTTGTGCATTATTAATAATAAACTGAAGAAAGTACTACAAGGAATTTTATTTAATGAATACTGATATCATCCGCAACAGGCTTCATCGCCTGGTCCCTGCTTCATGTCCCAGGATATCAAGCGCAGTACCGTATCAGAACTTTGTAATTCAATGCTTGACATTCAATGGTTACACTGCAATTGTTCTAGGCAGGCGTGACACAGTATCAGTTGAATGACTTACTCGTCTTGTAATATCATATCAAAAATTAAAGAATGAAGCTTGCCCAACAGTGTTATATTATTAGGCTGTTAGCTTACTTTAATATTACATATTGAAACGGACAAAATCAATTAAATTATTATCAAGCGCTTTGCACAGCGATATGAAATTTCAATTTATTTTTCTTCAAGTTCTGAAGCAAAGATTCTTGTCTAAAGTAACCGAGAATTCTTCCTTTGTTGAACATTCTGCAAACTAGAAACTACTCAGCTGTATATAATAAGAGGAATATAATTATTATACGCGAAATATCTAGTGTATTTATTTATTTAAACTGTGTGTTTCACAAAAAGGTTAAATTAATGGCGAAATAAAGTTAATTTGCTAAGATCCGCAAGCAAAATATAAAATTACCTTGTGATGTTTACCTGTTTATGTTACCGTTGAGCGGCAGTCTGTCGCAATTTATAAACAATTGTATTTGAATTGAATTGCAGGAAATCGCAATTTATAAACATATTCACTGTCGTGTAGCGGCGACTTCAGAGAATCTACCACCCCAAATCGTCCCGTGGGTGTCGTAAAAGTCGACAGAACTATGGTAACTTTTTTTCCAAAAGGAGAACTACAAACTTTCGTGTTTTGTGACAATCTATGGGGGAGGCCTATGCTCAGCAGTGGATTAGTGATAGGCTGAAATGATGATGATGAAGAAATATATTCACACTCGTGTAGGTGTAGGTATCAAAATTATAGAGTGATTTTAATCTATATGCAAATAAAACATTAACTCAGAATTAATGAAATAAAAAAGATTCAACGCCATAATAAAAAACTCAGTAAAAATTTAGTTTAATTACCCTGTTATAATGCGTGGAACTTAAAACTTTCAATTCTAGGAAACAGTACTACAGCTTTTAGCTTATAATGAAATATATTGTTGCTTATCTACACTCTAAGGCTTTAATATATTGACACTGTGGTTTAAAAATTAAATCTAGATATATGTCTATAGATATACGCCTTGTTGTATATCAACGTGCTACATTTTCATTTTACGAGAGCATGGAGAGTATTATCACGCACATAATTTAAGTTTAAAGGCGTCATGCACTACGTGTACTATAATACGTCAACCCGGCTAACAAACTTTTATTAACAACTAGGCTGGTGCCTACCTCCCTAAATTTCATTGGTGAAAAAGTTACTAATTCATGGCTTGACTGTTTCTCTTAATTAGTAGTACTTTCAGATCACTTATTTCGACAAGCACAGTTGCTGAGCGACTGATATCTCTATGACTAGTCTTAACCTACCGGCGTCCGATGTATGTGATAAGCGGAAGTAGTTTTTGGTGCGTGTCAGAGACAACACAACACAACCAGTCTTTGAGCCACCAACACTTATCGACTTCACACAAAACCGTGCAAGTCGTCGCTCAATCTAGTGGGGGTTATGCTACACTACGTTTACTGTTACGAGGTTCTTTTTTTGGATTATTCTCAAAGAAATAACGAGTTTGGGAAATATTCTTTTAATTCTCAGAGGAACCTCCAACTCAGGGAGCTTCATACACTAAGTGCTGAACATACACACGCTGGCTTAATGGTGT
>DWIA01000413.1:0-10896 GCA_018248195.1 Archon apollinus
TCTGGGTGACACAACATCTGTTATGGGTAGACGTTGCACTTACCATCAGGTAAACGTTTTGCTCGTTTCGCCACTTTTTACAATAAAAAATAATAAAAAAGTTATAAATAGCATGTGCATTTTGAGTATAAAATATAATACTCACCGTTCACCCTAGTTTGCAATTACTGTATGAAAATAACTTCCATGATAAATAAAAGTACAATCTCTATTTTCATTCGAAAGTAGTTCGCATATATATTCTTTCTATTTTACTTCGGTTCGTTTACTATTCCGGCTGCGACATATTCCACAATCCACGTCGCCGCGCTATTCCACGTTGTTAGCATTGAAAACGGTTCGTAAATACGCTGTCTCTGTGATAATACAACGTGAATATTATTACGAAAGTGGTGCATTGCAAACGTATATTCATAAAACGGCTATGCGACCTTTTGGTGCTACGAGATTAAAAAAATCACGAATCCAAAATGAAAATTCAAAAAAATTTTTTTGGTTTTACACGGCAGAGCTACATTTGTAACTTTTACTGGTGGTAGGTAGGTTTTTATTAATTTAACTTACTTTTCACTTAACTGCAACGTTTGGTTTATTTTGTTTTGTAATATACGAGCATGTTGTGATAAATTTATAGCCCTTACCAAGATCAGCATTTGTTTCGACAACTTTGCAAAGTTTTCCCCTAAAATATTGCTTTCAAACTTTTCTCACGTTCTGCTTACGTTTTCTTTTATTGATTTTCTTCCGTCTAGAAATAAACGTACTACTCCCTTTAGTTTATATCTGTAAGATTTATTTCACGTGAGTGCAATAGGCAAATATCTTTGTTTTCAATGTGACGCTATTTTTTTTTTATAAACGTCTCCATATACTTCAGTATTCTTCAATATTCTTCAGTGTGGAGTTTATTTTGAAAAGATTGTATTTATTTATGAGGAATTTTGAAATTAATGTTTCATCGACAGATTACTCCAAGTATCAACATTTAATATTTTAATTTGAAATAGGATATCTTATAATATGATATTCATTTACCTTTAGAAAATGTCTTCCGATGAATAACTGTTTCAATATCGAAATGCTTAAGTCTATCTTCAAAAGATACCGCATTGCGTAGTTTATAGGTTACCCAGTGGCGACTGTTTAAATACGCAGTGCGTCCGAATTACTCGTGTATCTCAAGTTTTATACATAAGGACATTAGTAGGAAGACATTGGTATACACAAACACTAACCCGCAACAACTATCCACAGATCAATCAAATATTTGCCCGGTGCGAGAATTGAATCCGTGGCCTTTAGCGCTTTTTTTAAATATATTTATACTGTAGCACAGATCGCAATAACAAATATTACAGATGGAAATAACTGAGAATCATAAGATAAATATCACAAAATATTCCGTCCGTATAGCGAATGCAACAAACATCAAAAGGCTATTTGCATTAATTCTACCGCAATAGCTGTCGGGTCGTTAAGCACCGGAGACTTTCATTCCCTCATAAATCTTTTTTTTCGACGTAAAAACAATGGTTTATTTTATTTTTCTGTAAATGCGAATTTCATACTTCTCTGACCAAGAAAAAAAATCTCGTTGAATTAAAGTTTTTCTATATTTTTTTGAATATGTTAGAGGTTTATGTAGTCGAATGTTAATCAGATCGATATTAAAGTAGAAGGTTATTATTAACTTGAATAGTAATATGTGTTTGTAATTTGCCTGGAATCTAATATTAAACGACACTAACGTTACGGTATACGGTATATCAAAATCCTGAAAGAAATTTACAGTGGAGCTACTTAGTATCCAAAAAGAGTTCGTCAAGGTGACCCAATCACTCCGACTTTATTTAATGTATTTCTGGGATACATCGTTAGACATCTAATTGAAATAACCTCGGCGTGAAAATAAATAATAGATATATGATATAGAATGTAGATAACTATATTTGTCTTAGTCAGAATATAACCTTCTCTAATCAGCCGTAAGTCGCAGGCAGCGCTCGAACACTAACTTACAAAGTAATCTCTCTGCACTTGTAAAGGGTTCACAATATTTATTATAGAAACACCCAATACAAGGGATTCGCTTTCAAATACTTAGCACCAGAAGCGATTGGCATGACGTTAATACCGAAGTAAAAAAAAAACGGTAAAGATGAAACTAGTCTCCGTAAATGATGCATTAAGCTTCTGTTGCAAAAAACGGACGACATAATGCCACTCATGAAACATCTTTAGTGAAAAAATAAAATAAAATGACAAGAAAAGCACTTATTGGACAAATTAAAAGATCCACTGGGAATTAAAAGTCAACGCGTAGGAGCAAAATTCCAACATTATAAAACAGAAACCTTTGAGTAATATAGTTGAGGTCGTTGGAATTTCTCAAGTCACGGATGGGAACCTGGGGATAATTTTCATCAGGTTATCCGAAAAACTGAATAATGTCAATGAAGAAGTCAAAATAATAAAATGCGATGTGTATTAGTATATATATACATAACTGTAGTATATATAATTGTTTATATATTTTGATATTGCAAACGCCTCGTTTTGGGGTGAAACATGTGTTGCGTTTTCTATTTAAGTGCTGTGTATTGCCTAGTGGCAGTGTTGTAGAGATTCCTCAAAGAAATTGACACCAGGTACCTCAACAGATTTATCAACATAAAAATAAAACTAGCAATCAAAACCTTCCATGCGCTCCTCGATCATTAAAATTTGGTAGGCGTTAGTTCCGTTCAAAACAGCCAATCGCCCGGTCAGGCAATCAAATCACGTTCGAAACACAAAGGTCTTTGTTTTATATTATATTGCTGCTTAATAAGAGTCACGTTTTTCAAATATGTGTTGTTTTTATCTTCTTTTGTTAAGGAAAAAAGTGACGAGACGATCAAAACGTTTTCTTGATGCTCAGCGTAATGTTAGCCCATAACACCTGTTTCATTGCTTAGAACATTTTTTTATGCAAGAAATACATACAAGTCCATCTAGTTCGTGAACGAATAACCTCAGTCCTTATTCACATAATACGGAAAAAGATGGCCAATCCATTCTATAAGTCTAAAAATGCCCAAAATAAATCTCGTCCAACAGGGTATGTCACTTAAAAAAATGTCACGGTAGGAATAAGCCACGAGGCATTATTCTGGAATAAGTAAAAAATTAACGCGCCGCTTGGCGTGAAATTTGAATGCAAAGCGACGCTGACAAGGGTTTGATCGATGAGTTTTGAAGAAGATTTAAAAATTTGTTTCTTTTTTTTTCTTAAACTAATGACATCTAATTTTGACGATGATATCCTTCTGGCGGCGACATCGGCGACAATTTTACAAATACAGTGGGAAGCTATCAACTGCGCAGGACATAGTATAGTGCCACAAGTATGCAGGTATCCATCTAGTTAGGCGCCATCGCAGTGCAAGTTATTCCGTCGCCAAGCAATGCCGTGCAAGCTTTTTTTTATTGGATAAAGTGACGAAACAAGCGAAAAGGTCACCTGATGGTTGTGTCAGCCAGAATATTTCTGTGTGACACCACACTGCGCTCGTCACCCTGAGACATCAGTTCTTATGTCTTAAATGCCCAGAGATTACACTAGCTCACAGCCCTACAAACCGAAACATATTTATGTTTGCACACCTCTGCTTCACGGCACAATAAAGGTGAACGTTTTGCTCGTTTCGTCACTTTATCCAATAAAAAAATCTTATGACTCGTGGGCCAGTAAATCATTTTCAAGCTTACTGCATTTCCTTTTAGCGAGCGGATTCATTTAAGTCAAGACGATACAATCGACGATGCAAATATATATTTTTGAAAGTGGATAAATATTTCCTGATGTTAGCATATTCAAACCTACAAGCTGTGCAGCTTAATTGTAGTAGTAAGATGAGATTAATTCTCTTTATGATACAATCACAGTAGTTAAAGCTAGCATTTTTTCGTACGCGACGCGAGTTGTGTCTTCTTCATAATTCGCAGCGCTGGCGTGAATTATTAGCTAGATAATGAGTATTGCGTTTCTCCCTTCTCGAGATGAATATGGATACGAAGATAAAAAAGAAATGTATGATGTGGCGGTGTGTTATTAATTTAAGAATATTATAAGGATAAGATTGTACACCGTCCAAATACCAATACATATTGTTTGTGTAACGTAATTTAGTATTATAAATTATATGAAATAATAATTAATGACAGAAGCGTTATGCATCAACTTGGTTATTGACGAACTGTTGAAATTTTGAGTAGTCGTAGAAGCAACATAATGTCGTAGAGTACACTCGATAATAGCCGTTTTGAGATGAAACACGTGTCTAGTTCTCGATTTCAGTGGTGTTCATTACCTAATGGTAGTATTGTAGTGGTGGAGGGTATCTGGTGGCGGTTCCCGGTGGCGGTGTTAGTTGGCCTGTGGACGTTATTTAGTTAGGGGGGGCGGTGCTCTTCAAAAATAGGTAATAAACACCATTTTATATTTTGCACGCGGGTCTCAACCAATTAACTTTATTTCCTTTATTAACATTATTTTTATATTCGAATAGCTAGTTGTTTTTCTTGAATTTGTGGCTAATGGGATCTCTTTAAAACCAAAAAAGACACTTTAGGACTGATTATAAAACTGTTTATTTTAACTTAAGCATTTTGAATTTAAATTTAAAAAATTTAAAGTAATTCAAACATAATACATAAACCAAACAGATCAGAGTTGTCATTAGAAGAGTATGTATAATCTGAGATTACCAATCAACACACCCCCTTAATCTCAAATATACATCATAACACAAGTACAGAAAACCCAAAAAAAATATTAGAAACTATCAACAAACAAACCGCCAGTCATAAAACAACAATAAGACACTCTCTGTCAACAAAAACGAAAACTCTTAAGAATAACTCAAACCACAAAAAAACAAGAAAAACACAATAAACTATAAACGAAGAGGAGATATCACAAATTCTGTAAAGAGCTTCTCTGAAAAATTCCGTTTTGAATTCCGTTTTTATTCCGTTTCACTTTCAATTGCTTCATCTCATTTGTTTCACTAAATATATCTGTTTCCTCAATACTTACAATTCCTCTTTTTTCTTCTCGATTTTCATTTCCTCCTCCATTATTCCGCCTTATAACTACATCCGCTCAAACTTCATCAACTCCATTTCTATCCTTTCTTCCTATATCACCTTCTTGAACTACATTAACTCCATAACCACTATTTCTCCCAATATCACCCTCTCGAAATACACCAACTCCATTACTATTATTTCTTCATATATCAACCTCTCGAACTACATTAACTCCATCACCACTATTTGTCCCTATGTCACCCTCTCGAACTACACCAACTCCATTACTATTATTTCTTCCCATATCAACTTCTCGAACTACATTAACTCCATCACCACTATTTGTCCCTATATCACCCTTTCAAACTACACCAACTCCATTACTATTATTTCTTCCTATATCAACTTCTCGAACCACCCCAACTTCACCACTATCATTACCTCCTATATTTTCTGTAACTTCTTCATTTAGATTATCAACAAAATTCACATTCCTCATATCTTCAATTGTTTCTTCACAAACTACTACTTTAGTATTATCAGGCGAAGTATATGTATGTGGTCTAAGGCACTGATACCTTTTTGGAAACTAGCTTGTTCGGGCTTGGCTACCTCTCCAAGCCGTCAAGTCTGCTTGCGAGACCATTCGTGGTGGCTCTCTTTAATATAATGTAGATGCGGCTCGGCTCTTCTTTGCTTTCTCTACAGTTCTTCGAAAAGGCATTTTTTAAAAAATAAGGCCACTACACTTCTACTCCATGCTTCCGGTCACTGACGACGGAATCAAACAGCATCTGAAGGACAAATAATGGTTTCATTTCAGAAGATCCACTGTAAATTTTTCTTTAAGCTTTGCCTTTTCTAAACTGTTTGAGAGCCATAGTAACCTCGCTCAGACTAACGTCCGGGATATCTTCTAAGTAGTTAGGACCAGTGAAGGTACTGATTTTATTTAGTATCACGCTTAATAATATAAGGTTCGCTTTTCCGGTCTTTGTAATTTCTGTCTGGTATTTTTAAAGACCATGTGGCCTAGTGCCTAATTTCTACACTATCCTGGTCCTGGGTTCATACCCACTCGGGGCTAACGTTTGAGCATAAATACAAATAGTTGGTTTTCGTGTCTCATTGTGTTGTGCGTGTGAAATTTTTGTCTGTAAAACGCATCCACGAAATATCAGAAATTCATTGTGGGGCTAATCAAAACAAAAACAAATGGTTTTTCTGACCCCTGTTGGAACTACTACTATATTTTTCAGTCATCTTTTAATTTCTTGAATTCATCTGATCTTTGCAATTATGAAACGAAACGTTTATTGCCAATTACAGATTCATACTTATGAACTTATTTTAAATAACGTAGCCCATCCCCACCCATTGAATGCGACGACAACTTGCAAATACTGACAAATGTTATAAACAGCAAAGGAGATTTAGTGTAGAAGTGTACGCACAAACACAGCGGCTCTCACTCACGTAATCTATCTGCGTTCGAAGTAACGCCCATGACAATAGCAACAAGACACGAAATCCAACAAACGACGAGACTAAAGCAAATTTAAAGAGGCACAATGAAGAGTATATTATAGATACTCGTAGTATTGAGTGATTGTAGAGACGCATAAATGCATTGTGTGCAATATGTGGGTGTGTGAAGTTCTAAGCTGGGTTTATTTCTGGTTCTTTCCACCGCACAGGCATTTTTGCGAATCAGTGTAGTTTAAAAAAAATGGCGTTCTATGATTATTGTGTAAGTGATCAAATAACAAAAAATGAGACAAAAATAACGAGACAAATATTGAATAAAAAATATTCTATTCTATTCTAATGTGTATGGTGTAAAGAACAAAAAATGTGAAGCAATAGTGTAAAGATATCAATGTGTTCTCTGCCGGGTACTAGTAGCTAGTGTGATTACAGTGTGGTGCCACAAAGAAATGTTCCGGGCATTATATTGTAATTGGACAGATGTTGCACTTACCATCGGGTGAATCATTTGCTTGTACGACTTTTCTTATGGAAGACTGTGAAGACGAAAACTGTAAAAGAATTTTGAAGAAATAATTATATTTTATAGCAGTTGCTGAAAAAAAGAAAATAAATGAATTCTAACCGATTTTCTGAGTTACATTTCACTTTGTCAGAAAGGTAATTTAGCTTAGCCAGCGAAATTTCTAGATGATTTATTAAAAGAATTCAATGATTATTTTTTTTTACAAGATTTTTTGTGACAATTTTGTTTTTTGATTTGTGACAAGACGAGCAAAACGTTCACCTGATAGTTAGTGCAAGGTCTGCCCTCGTAACGAATGCTGTGTCACCCAGAACAATTTCTGTGTAACAACATACTGCGCCAATCACCCTCAACCATCTGTTCATAAGTCTTATATTTCCAGTAATTATACTAGCTATTGATGCTATTTAGACAAGAAGATAGTTAGAGCTAGAACACAAAGCGTAGGTCTGGCATATTTCGCCAGACCTAAACTTTGAAGATTGTTTGACTTTATAGATAAGTTGAAAATAGTTATGCTCAAACAGAAGCTTATCTCTTTTACTAATTACGCGATCGCATTAATACTAATACGATTTTAAGCAGGTTATATCGTGAAATTTTATTCCACCTCCCTGATTTTACTATAAATTAATTAAATATAAATTCTAAATGACACTATATGTATAAAAACCATCATGGATGAGGGACAGGGCGCCCCTCGATTCGATTTCAGTTGCCAACTATATAAAAACGTTTACTTTCAGTTTCAAGTTCTGATTTACCAACTGCTCGGCTATAAAGGACAACTTCGTGACAAAACCTGGATGTTTAAAAAAATAAAAAATACTTTCACAACATATCCAGTGTCTTGTAGAAGACTAATTTCTTTTCTAGAGCCCACATAAAAATGTTTATTAATATTTACGCTATCAAAATCATTTACGTGTATAAACCTTTTACGCATTCACTGACAAAGCCCAGCCCAAATCAGTGAATACATTTTTGTTTAATGTGCAGTATTAGCGTAAATATAAGAAATCATTGTCAGCTAAGTAATCTTTATCAGCCTCAAAGCTGCCCGTTAACCAATAGACACAAAATACTTTTTCTAAGTAGAGACATTGTGAGGAATTCCCATACTGCTTGTAGGCGCCTCGTATATAAAACTTTGTAGCCTGCACCGATCTTGCATATTTGTGATAACGCTTTCGTGATGTGGTAACCACGGGCATTGCTATGAAAGAAAGTTACGAGATGAGAAATCGTTGTCTTGATTATAAGCGCTACGCCTGTCTACCTGAGACATTAGATCTTAAGTTCATATGCTCAGTAATTACTCTGGCTTTTTCAGCTTTTTTCAGTGCCCTCAGATCAAATCACAATATTATTTGCATTCCACTGCTTCACGGCAGATAATTGGCACTGCGTATGTACCCCACATACCATCGGGGTATGTTTGGTACATACGCAGCATAGGATTTCTTCTACTGCTAGAATTGATTTTTATTTTCTTCATAAGACTTTTAATTTTAATCATGTTGCTGAAAATGTATCTCTAGCTGATTTTGCCGCGATATCGTCACACACTTCACGTTCCTGCAATAAAAAGATGAGAGCAGAAAAGAAAAGATGAAAGGAAGTTTACGTTACATCTAGACAATTCTTTTTAAACGAAGCCCCATACTAGAATTTCTCCTGTATCGTGGGTGCGTTTTACGGGCATTTATTCCATATACACAACACTACCAGACTCGAAGACCAACAATTTGTTTTCTGCACAAATGTTGACTACGGCTGGGATTTGAACCGTTCCAATAAAAGTCAGGTACTGTAACCACTAAGACACGCGGTCGTTTTCCTGCATAGGATCCTTATAAAGTAAAATATTAGTAACGATATTGCTAAAAAATATAACTAATAAATATAGATAATAAATATGTCATACTCCCCTAACCCCGTTAAAAAGATTACGACAGTAATTGAAGCTTAATAAAGAAAAAAATATTTAATCTAATAGTTGAAGTACTCGCTAACATTAGAGTAAATTTAATTATCTCAATTAATGTATTGGTCATTTGGTCCCTTGAGTGTACTTGAGTTCTGCGGGAGGTTGTTGCTTCTGTCTGTATGTAATAGATAAGAGTTAATAAGTTGAGATAAATTTATAGCGTTTGCAACTTTATCAATCTGTATCATGTTAAGCAATTTGACTGTCACTAATGGTTCATTAGTTATCTTTATGTGGGGCAATGTACAACTTTTTGTGTACTTTACACCAGTTATTCCAGTAATGATATTCATATTAAAACCTGCTTTATATGGAAATCAACATTCTTATTGTCTATAGTTGTAGACTGCATCTTAATTGTAACTAAGAAGCTAGCAGAGAACAACATACCAGCGGAATATACAGGACTACTTTGATATTGCCTCACATTTGGCTACCTGATGTGGAAAAAGGAGCTCTACAAGCAAGTAGATGGTATGGCGATGGGCTCCCCAGTCCCCCATTGTTGCTGACACATTCATGGAATACTTTGAGAAGAAAGCTCTGCATACTTCACCTGTAAACCCTCTTGGGGTTACAGGTGAAGTATTTTACAAGCGGTATGTAGATGACATTTTCACAATTTTACCATCAAATAAAATAAGTGCATTTGTAGACTATCTAAAACACACAGCAAAGGTAAAATTACTTTTTACGATATACAACTTGTGATGCGAGGCTTGGTATATATTTTTACTTTTTAATGTTTTTGATGAAATTAAGTATTCCACATAAAATGAAGAACGTTTTTGTATTGAATAAATCTTATTACTTCGATTACTCAAAGAATATTAGCCCAATGTAAATAATAATTTTCTGTAGAATACATTAACGGGTAGAACATATTTACAAAGTTTAATCAGTATCCAAGAACTGGAATTTTATTGTTCATCAGCCCGCAGAGGGATATAGCTATGCAGTGACAGAGACACTAGGACACCCGAGAATTTGTGTTTTAGCACAAATGTTGTCCCCGGCTGGGATTCGAACCAGGAGGGGTACCCAAGACATAGCAATCAGGTACTCTGACCACTGGGCCACGCGGTTGTCGATAAATCTTATTGTTTTACTTACTCGTGAACACCGTGCGTCCCTGCCGTTTTTGTTGAACACGCATGCTTTACATGCGAGATTTCGGTCCAATTTTGCTGTGGGTTACGATTCTTTTGAGTACTTCATTTCCCCCTTCAGGGGCGGCGCTCACCGTACACAGCGTTTATGAAACCATGTGCCTTCTTCACATTTCTTGAAATGTATGGGAATGAATTCCATGTATTGGGTATTGATAAATAAATATTGTGATTTCTTTACAAGTGGGAAGAGAGTGGTTTATAAGACAGTAATAGGCACAGTGTACAACTTACGACCTCTTTAGTGAATATTCATACTTCCAATAAACACCTTAAGGCCGAAGCTAAGACGATTACAATTAATTTTCCTGGTCACAAATATTTAATTATATTTATTTTTAAAAGCTATTAGTAACAACAGTTTTAGTTAGACTGGTGTTAGGATCATATGCAGGAATCCATCTAAGTAGGTGCCACCCCAGGGCCAGTTATTCTGCCGTGAAACAGTGGTGTGCAAACATTACTGTATTTCTGTTTGAAGGGCACTGTGAGCTAGCGTAATCACTGGGCATTTGAGACTTAATAACTGGTGTCTCACGGTGACGGGCGCAGTGTGGTGTCACACAGAAACGTTCTGGGTGACACAACATCTGTTATGGGTAGACGTTGCACTTACCATCAGGTAAACGTTTTGCTCGTTTCGCCACTTT
>DWIA01000414.1:0-10896 GCA_018248195.1 Archon apollinus
GCACAGTGACAGGAAGTACCATCTATGATTTAAAGTATTTAAACGTGTTTAAGTTATTTAAACGCATCACCTATGATACAGAAACAAGCTTTAAACTACTCTACCGATAGAAAGAGCGACAGCAGAAAAAAGTCGGATATATTTATGTAATGTTATAATTACATATATTTTTTCTTCAGAATAATCACTGAACACAAACTGGACTCTATGAACATATACACCCACGTTGCCAGATATTTAGTGAACACTGACCGGTTTATGGAGGTTAAGACGTTGGCTAAATGCATACGAACTTCTAAAGAGACTGCCGCCAAGTGAGTGTAACATCCATTGCCAAATTTTCACCATACCATTTCACTTTTGGCCATAAGTCAAAATTAATGCGAAAAGTTAAAAAAAAACATTATTTTTGTAATGCTTAAAGCAAGCCTTTCAAATTCCAGTTCTCAATATTCACTTTAGTAAAAAACATCTTTTATCGAAAATGGATAGCAATGACTTATCTATGAATAATGGTAACAAATTTCAAGTCGATGGCAATATGAATTGTACTAACTGAGAAAAATTACTGTGATATGCACTATGGCAGACAAACAAGTCTCACCATATGAATTCTTTGACCTCCCTAGGAACAATACCCTAAAAATGAGGCAGGCTTAGTATCTTACGCTAATACGCAACGAAAAATTAGAATTTAGCATAAATTAAGCTAAGCGTAATTAAACTATATAACAAAGCAGAGAAATAAAAATGAATGTTTATTTTTTAGTTTAGATCATTTTATCTATCCCACGTTTATTTAGGGAAGAAAATATGACCTGATATCGATGCTAATTGGTGTGTTTCATAGACACCTACATTCACCCTAATTCAATCAAGACTGAAGTGCTTATAACCTTGTTAGAAGACTCTGGTCAAATGCCTCTATCATAACGTTTGTCTTGTAGTAGGATTCTTATCCAGGAGTCCGCCTATGTAGGTACCCCGAGCCCTTTCTCTAGAAGTTCCAGTTATTCTGCCGTCAAGTAGTCATATGCAAACACTACGTGTTTCGGTTTGAAGGGCACTGAAGCTAGTGTAATTACAGGGCACATTTAAGAATCGATGCTTTACGGTGGTGAATAGAGTGTGGTTCTAAACAGAACTATTCAATGGAAAGTTCTGGGTGACACCCCCAACTGTTATGGGCATGCTACTTACCATAAGGTGGACGACTTGTTAGTCTCGTTACGATAATAAAATCACGCGGTACACCCACTCTACAGTATTTTGTAAAAAATTGATTGGTTGTACTGGAAAAGTATCAAGCTCTCACATTATAAAAAGGTATATATTTTTCTGCCTTTTAGTTCTTTTTTATATTAGATAAAGTAACGTAACGGGAAAAACGTTCACCTGATTGTAAGTGCAACGTCTGCCCATAACAGATATTGTGTCACCCAGAACATTTCTGTGTGTCACCACACTGCGCCCCTCACCCTGAGACATCAGTTCTTATGTCTCAAATGCCCAGTGGTTATGCTAGCTCACAGTGGCCTTCAAACCAAAACAGTAATGTTTGTACATCACTGCTTCGAGGCAGAATAACTGGCCCTGGGGTTGGTACCTACCTAGACGTATTCCTACATGGGCATCCTACCACCAGTTAGTTGGGTGAGTTAGGAGAACCGATGACCCAATAACTATCTAAAAGAGTTTCCATCCTAATCGTCCTTAACGCACATGTCATTTTCAATTTTTTATAACGTACAAAAAGCGGAATATTGATTTTTGCTGAGCATTTTTTTTTATCTGCGCAGTCTAATGAGCGACCAAGTCCTGGAATCTGGAGTTAGTGCGGTGGTAGCCCGTTGTGAAGCTCGCGGGCAGTTGCACGACGAACAGGCGGAAATCCTAATTGCCGATATTCATAGCGTTACTATTAAGGTAATTTGTGTGCTAATACTTCGCCTTAATGAAACTGCTGTTTTATGTGTGTCTAAAATACTATTGTTTATTAATATTAAATTCTGTCGTTATCGAAATGCGATGAAGGGTTACGATTTTTTCGTTAATTTGCTGTAACGTATTTGAAACCAGCGTCTTAAAACATAAATATCTCTCAATTTTGGTTCCACTTTCACGATTATGTAGAATATTGATTAGTCAATCTGCATTTCGATTCTTATATAACGTCAGATCTTTTAAACAACACCTATTATTTCATGAGTTTCCTCATTGCTGTCTGATGACCGACTGATTATAACGATTATGTAAATGACACGGCGCGGTAACGCACCGGACTCGAATGCGTCGAAGACAAGCTCCTGTCAGATTACCAAGCCTATCTTGAGTTAGACATGATATGTACGTCTTTTATATCACAACATAGTTATATTACAAGAATTTATCTGTGTTAGCTCCATTTTAGTGCCGTAAGTGTCGGCACTAAAATGAACAGAGTCAATCACGTGTCCTCAACTTTGCATCTCAGAAGGCTTTGATGGTAACAAACGTTCGGGGAAAAAATAATCTACTATCTATATCTTACTACTACTACTTCTACCTTACTACCCTAAGCTGTAAGGGTACTACCTTAAGCTGTCTACCGTATTATGGTGTAGTAAGTGTTTAACACAGAAGAAATACTTCGACATTCCAACGTTCAGAATGTCACAGGACAGCCGTCCCGGAGCCGAAAACTAACAATTTGTGTGCCAAACCGTTGGTAGTTCCGGCTGGCATTTGTACCCAAGAACTAAATTTCATTAATCTAGTATACTCCATCGTTAGCCATTAGCGTTAGGATGCTTTCATTGTTAGGAGGTTAATCATCATCGATATTTGTTTTTTTTATATTGATGCTTGTCATACAAAAGATTATTATTAAGACTTTGTATGGTTAAAAACCCTTATTTCTTTATTCTTAATTTTCTGTCGTAGATATCGTGTTACTTAGTGTGCCGTAACGTAAGCAGTGCATATATACTAGCGGCAAGACACGAACGCACCAACGATTTACGACGAGTACTGCAAGAAGCGGAGCGACTCGGTAACGATCAAGTCAGAAATGCTTGCCTTAAACGACTCACCTCTAAGAACGTTCTCTCATAGCTAGGAAATATCTATGTATCATTTAAAATAAATCATGTCCTCAAACCCAAAGCAAAGAAGAAATTGGCTTGATATGTACATTGTTGGTTATGAATAAATCTAAAAGGGAGTATAAACATAAATCTCAGTGGGCATAAAAATACATAAATCCACTCTCCCAGATGTGTAAAGGCTGATATTATTATTAGTAAAAAGTTGTTAGTAAAATCATGACAACTGTAATAGTCTTAACTGCATTATAACTTGCAAATTATACACTTATTAATCTTTGTGACAGCAGTGCAATATGCTTAGGGAAGAACTCTTCTCTCATATTGATGTAATAAATAACGTCAAGTGCTTCCAATTCTAAATATTTATAAAGATCATGTAATGTGAAAGATATTTTGTAAGGGAGTAAAACTTTGAAGGAAATGAAACATAGCAACTACAAGTAAGAATGTAAGGTTTCCGGAACCTAGTTAACTTCAGTTTTTTTTAAACAATTGCTAGAATTAATGCTTAAGTTAGGAAGAGGAAATTTAAAAAGGATAAATATTGACATACAGATATTTTATAACCAAAAATGTTACCATATTTATGGTCACTGAAAGAGATTTTAAAAAAAGATAAATATAGGAAATTGAGTTAATGTGCCAAGAAAACATGTTCAATGTGAAATTATATGTATGTATTACCTAGTTTTGAAGAGCACCCCCCGGCCAAAACTAAGTAATACACACCACTTTATATTTTGCATAAGCATTTTATATTAACTTTTTTTTAATGCCTTTCAATTACCATAAAACTGGCAGCAACTGCTGCTACAAAAAATCTCTATGGAAACATTTATCCTTTTCAAATTTCATCTTCCTAACTTGAGCAATAATTAACATTTTATTAACAATAAAAAAAGAGACTGTTCTTTCTCCCCAGTCAAAAGTGTAGGCTGAGAACATTATATGCATCATAATGTTCTCTTGACTAGTTTTAATAAATTTTTATGTATGGTTTGATGAGATACATAAAACTATTCAATTACTTTATTGAAAGTTATAAAAAAAGTTCTTGGTGCTACTAGAGTTGTCACAACAATTGTTTCCAAAACAATGTATTGTAGAAAAGGTTAAACTGGAAATTAAATTTTATCAAGATTTTTGTGATATAAAGTATTCTCAATGGCTACTATATTAATTAGTATTGGTTTTTTTATTGTAATTGTGTTTTAATCTTGTTATTTATTGATTTGAATTACTAATTAGAATAATTTGAACACAAAAGTTAAAACAAACACAGTTTGGATACCCTCTCATTTCAGAGTGTTTTTTGCCATAAAATATTTATCAATAGTTAGTTACACATAGCTATTGGGATAAGGGCATAGCTATTGATAAAAATAAATTCTTCTCAATCCTGTGCTGAAAGTAGTCCATCTGGACATTGAAATTATTATTTAGCTAATATGTGAAGGACTGACATAGTAGTAATACTGAGTAATTAGTATTTTTGAAGTACTGTAGATATTTTATCTAAAGCTTAAATATTGGTCTCATATTGTGATACATAATATGAAGTCATAAGGATGATAAATTTTAATAATTATCAATCAGTGCTATTTTTCTTTTCAAATATGCATTAAAATTGATGTTACATTAAGAACATAATTGTTTATTTAATCTGCTAAGGGATATGCTTAATAACATAAAATTTTATCAATTAAAAGTTATCATGTGTTACTGAAAATATTACCTATATAGTGTGATTGTTACCTATAAATGTATATTGAGATTGTTTTATTATTTAATTTTTTTCCTTTCATCTTCCCCCATAAAACTTTCTGAGCTTCTTTTTTGATTTTTATCTGGAGAGTAGTGAATATTTAATAATCTAGCTCAAGTATATTAAAATAATGCACAATAACAGTATTATTGTTTTGCATTGGTAATATTATATATCAATTCATGCACTTTACTTTAATCACATTTCTTAAAAATTACATAGGGATTATTTATTTAAGACACCCACAGTACAATGTAGATGTTTTCAAGCCAAGAGTGAGAAGGCTCTTGCTAAGCTTATCACTTACCTTATAAAACTACATCACCACTTACCATCAGGTGGGGATCATAGTTAAGCATTAGTGTATTAATTTTAAAAAAGTATGTATACAACAGTGTGTGTATGCAGCACTATAATAAATATTCTGTGCGCTAAACATCTTTTTGGTAAATATCATAAGATGTAGTTATCTTGAAATCAGACATTGTTAGGCTAAATTCTTAATCTGTAAAAACCAGGTGTGTAGTACTTTTTAAGAACAAAAGTCAATAAATGCAAATATAGTTCAACTAATACTATATATAGAAAACAGTCGACAACACTTAATAGAAAATAATTGTTATTATGAAGAACTGTAGTATTTTATTTGAAAAAAGTTATAATTTATAATCTATACTTTAATAAAATAATAAACATTGGACAGATGTTATAGATTGTGCCTCTGTCACCAGCAATAATAGACAAGATCCAACTCTTCACATCTCATAAGAAAGAAAAGCACAGTTCAATGGATTAAGTCTTATAAGCCAGCATATCACAGTGCACTGGATAAAGTTCACATTTTCCTCACTCACTATATTGCCACAAATAATATTACTTCAGTCTGTTGTCACATTGCTGCATAAAAAATACAGGTTACTGAGTTGTCATTGCTTTCTTCTTAGGTTTCTTTAACCGTTTGAGCCCATTAACACTAGTCTTCAAAAGATTTGAGTAAGCAGTACTAAATTTTTCCACATCTCGCTGCTCTACAACTGTGGATATTTTATTGCTTTTTGATTGTGCTCTTATCAAGCATTTATATTGTGGATTCAGGATGGCTGGAGTACCATCCCTTGGTTGTGGTTTTGTATGTCCATCATCTGAAAAACACAATGAATATAGTCTTTGATTTGTTTATTTATTGATATTTGCTCAAAATATGGTGCAAATATATTTATCAATCTACCATAAAAATGGCATGCAGAATGGCAGTGTTATTTTTCTATACATAAATGAAAATATAAATGTAAGAAATAAATATTATTGTTACAATTTAATATTAATAAGTGAACTTTATAGCGAATTTGTGTACTGATAAAAACAATAAGAACATTTTTTAAACTATTAAATTGAAGTTATCAGAAACTATTTTATTTATGACAAAGTATGAATTTAAACGTGAATTTGTCACACTGAAGGTACAGGAATATTTAAAAAGATAATATATGTTTAAACGTACATCTTTTCATGGTCATCGTTACTGATCCCGCTACACGAGCCTTCTGGAACAACTTCGTAAGCTCTACAAGAAACTGAAATATATACATAATTTAATACTTCTATAGAGAAGATAACTATACGAGGAGTACTAATGCTACAAACGTTTCTTACCTCGTCATTTGTTAATAATACCATGATTGCTAAGTCCTATAGAAATCATAAATTTCGATAATTATTTACAATGATTTAGTTTTTCTATATGCACATTTTCTAAATTTTATCTAACTTAGGGCAGGACTTTTGTGTAAAACTACGTACGATACTTTTCGGGTTGGATTTTATTTCTTCATTTACGATAGACGACAGATACTATACACGTTACACGTTGACGTTACTTAAATGACGTTGACAAATTGACACTAATTTATTAACTGACATTTGTTCACAGATAACTGCCGAACTCTTAAAATTATTTCGTCTAAATATTTATTCGAAATGTAATACCTATTTCATCCTAAAAACATTCCAACCTTACTTTAAACCTCCACAGTTTCCAATTTTTCTGATTAGACATCGATGAAATGTCCTTCTCAATCCGTCGGGAAATATAGGAGGCAAAGTTCGTCACGAAGTTGTGTACTTTCACACGTTAACGTATTAAGGCCACAAAAATATTTATATGTCAATCTATTTATTACTGAAAAATCTCTGAACATAACATTTCATACATTTTCAGTACCTAGTTAAATGATACACAGACTTAATATGTCTAAGTCCAGGTGAATCCAGGAGTTCCATTTTTAGTCTGCGCTCGATCACCCGTGGTAAATTTCACTTTTATTTATTTATTTATGGAAATAGTAGTAAACTTTTTCCAGTGTCAAATAACATATCCAGGCACAAATATATAATATTCAAGCAACAAGACTTCAACATTTCGATAAACAGTAACTTCATATTTAAGTTTTACTAAAGATTTTCAGGATTGATGGAGACAAAACCAAAAGTACAATTCCAATCTTCAATTTGAATTTTTAAATCACTGTATACTTTTACCACTTCACGAGCTCTTGCTGCATAATAAACTATCAATATTAAACATCAAAACTCAAAATACATACTGAAAAAATAAAGTACAATAAAACAGAACCGCCACTTTCCGAGTTGGCGCGAAAAGTCTAAGTTTCACTTATTTATTTATGGAACTAGTAGTGAACTTTTCTCCAGTGTCAAGTAAAACACAGGTACAAATATATAATCTTCAAGCAGCAACATTTCGATTGACAGTAAAATGATCCTTAACTTTTATTGAAGAAATTTTGGACTGATGGAGGCAAAACGAAAAGTATAATCCTAATCTTCAGTTGCAATTTCCGACCACTTTACACCTTCACGAGGACTAGCTACATAATAAACTATCAATATTAAACATCAACACTCAAAATATATACAGAAACAATAAATACAATAAAAACACAACCACCACTTTTCGAGTTGATGCCATGAGTTCAAGTTTCACTTATAGATATAAGTAGAATAAGAATCTTGAAAGTGAAAACTATAACTATTATATTTTTTAAGATAATTCGCTATTTGAATTTTGTTGCAGCAGTTGTCACTCGACTGCCTCTGCTAATTTTTTGACAAAGTTGAATAAGTTTTTTGTGTGGTCACACAGAAATGTTGTGGGTGACACAACATTTGTTATGGACAGACGTTCACAGAACAATTTTACTCCTAGCGGAGCAGACGTTGCAGTTACCATCATGTGAACGAACGTTTTGCACGTTTCGTCACTTTATATAATAAAAAAAAGTTATATACTCGTTAAAGTTATGTATTGTAGTAGTCATGTTTCTGTATCTCTGAAGCATACAATATTATTTGCATTAGCATAGTTATTTGCATTTATAGCTTATTTGAAACAAATTTATCTGCATAGACTTACGGAGCTTAAGAGAAATGAGGATGATTTTATTAAATGTGCGTTACAAAATAATCCAAAATAGTGTTTTATTGACCCTAATGTGTTTAAAAGCTCTCTTATTATGTCACTCTCAATGTATTTATGCCCGCCCTTTTAAATATGTAGTGTTTTGGCGCTTAATATTGTTTACCTCTGAGATACAGATTTGTGTCAGTTTGAGTAACAAAACTATTCCGGTTGTGAAAGTATCTCAATAAACTACACGTGTAAAACATCTTTAAGAAAGGGAATGTTATTATCATGGTTTATTAATGGAAACAATCTTAAGTTTTTTGCCAGTATTAATGTAGCATATTCCGGTACAAACATATAAAATTTATACAGAAGATAAGAAACAATCTTAAAATAAGTGGCAAAGCTTCGAATTTTGTAAGAACATCAACAGTAAAGCTCAGAGTTACCAATATGGCAGATGTTATGTCGCGGCAAAGGGTTCCAGACCCGCCAGATCAAGTGGTTTGATATGGGCCTCCTTCTCTTCCTGTAATTTTAGAGTATGTACATATACTTAGCATGGATGAAACTTCAATACCGCGATACAGGACGCACGTGCGTTTTCATTCGCATGTGATGACGTTGATGTCGCTACAACATTATAGTTAATTTTTACTTGTGATTTGTTGGACTAATGGAGACGAAACGAAAAGCACGATTTCAGTCTTGAATTGAATTTAACTATAGCATATACTTTTACAAGCAGGTGTTGCATAATGCAGCATCTATTAAACTTCAAAACACAAAATAAAAAAATTCCATAAAAGTCAGATATAACTTTTCAAGTCTATGTCAATTTTGTTTTAACTTATCGCAACGGTATATATAAAATTGACAATCGTAAACTTTTTGCTAGTGTTCAGGGAATCCTCCCTCCTGCATTGAGATATAAAATACATAATTTTTAATAACAAAAATAAAATCTTTAAAGAGTTTGAAGTCATGTTGACGTCAGTTTGTCTGAACATCAACCGTAATATGATAAATTACTTTAACTGAAGATTCGTGATAATGCGGGACATAACGAAAGCAAGTATTCAGTTTTGAATTGAATTTGCCAATCTCTGAAAACTTTAAAGACCACTTTTGCATAGTACACTATCAAGATTAAATTACAAAACTCGAAAAATACACAGAAATAATTTAAAAAAAAACAATAATAAGTTTTTTGGGCTTTGCGTAATGTTGTAACAGTGAAAGTTCGGCTTAAAACGGCGTTCTGTTCCACTGATGTCGGAATTTCGTAATCCGCTCTATCCAATGACCACCGTGAAAAGAATCGGCTGCGAATACCGGTAGTCGCAGGTCGATGTTGACGAAAACACGATGATTTTTCTGACCGCAAATGATGATAATTTCGTCGAAGTCACCACTTTGGCAGATTATGTGTCGAAAGAAAAGGCAGCTACCAAAGTTAAATAGTTCTAAAACGTAGTGGTTGTATTCTCTTTGGTTAGTTAACTTTTAAGGAAGATTTATTAGACCGATGGAAAAAAACAAGCACAATCTTCTGTCCTGAATTGAACTTAATAAACTATCAATTTTAAGATTTTTTTTGAATTATGCACAGAAGAAACTAAATTAAATGATATACAGACACAACCGCCACTTTTCAACTTCTTCAATATTCATATTTTTTGGATCACTACATCGTTTTTATGGTAGTTATAAGACTTCGAGATTCAGTTCAAATTCGTATAATACTATAATATACACATTTTGACCTTATTACATTATTAAATTAGTTCTGTTATAAAATGAATAGAGATGTTACGTATTAATTCATATTTTATTATTTGATTCTGTTACATTATTAAATTAGTTCTGCTATAAAATGAATAGAGATGTAACGTATTAATCCATATTTCATTATTTGATTCAGTTTGTACTACTAAAATAAATAATGCACAAATTATAACATTATACAATCGATTCATACACCAAAGAAATGAGCATAATACTTCAATGCCGTTAATACCCGTCACTAGTATTTTTATTAGCACTTTAAAGTTCCACACGTCTATCTACTTTACTCTTTGCTGTAATCACTCACTGATACTGATAGAGAATAACTCTGATCTCAGTCTCTGTTTTTCGTCGTATCGTCAGCACGTATCATGGCTGATAAAGGTAAGAATATATAGATAAACGAAAATAGATAAATAAATTATTTAATAAAATATTCACGACATTTACCTTAAGACCTCTAGCCGAAATTATTTGAATAAATTCAGTTTTAAATACATGTTAGTTGTATGTTTAGTTACAGAAGAAAGATTTAATATCTGGTTTGCTTAAAGCTATGACCTTGAAATACTTGTCATTACAACTTATAATATATAATTTTGTATATTTAAAAATATCAAATTTTATTTACACCTACCTACCGACTACCGTAATGACCTTTACATATTACTTTTTCTTTTATTATTGATTGATGATCACTGTTAGCGAAGACTTTTACAGCTTCGCCCGGATCTAACCCATAATAAAGGTTTCGGCTAGGCGCAAGGGCCCCCGAGAGGGCACCTAGGCTTGGACTGTTACCCTGTGCGCGTAAGTAACTGACTCGAGGGTGCCCG
>DWIA01000415.1:0-10888 GCA_018248195.1 Archon apollinus
CCGCCAATTCATAAAAACAAATGACAAATGAATTTTTAAATATGTTTTCATCATGTTCACTGCTAATGTTTGTATAATTATCATTAAATTGCGTCTTACGAGTATATCATTACATGGTTATAACCATACTCTATGATACCATCTATCTGATCACCTTATAAGTTTATCAAATATGGACTCAGACATGCATATTATTAAGAAATTTGAATATTTTTTTTGTGTAGGTACACTGTAACTGTTATAAGCTTGCCGTATAATTGGATCATGTAAACATTTACTGGACATAATTATTTAACAATATCAGTTATTCAACTATAAGGCATGTAATATCCTTACATACCTTCTATGTCTTACAAAATATTTTTAGTAACTTCTTGGAACCCAAAGATCAGCTCTTGGTGACGCCAATTATAAACTCTCTATTTTATTTTATTTTATTCTCTGTAACCGCGCCTATCTCGTAATTTCCCGCGCGGACCTTATATGAATTGGGCATAAATGACTGCGATTTGCCGTCCAGCGTATTCTCGCAATAGCTGTTTATGGCGTGCAGAAATTTATTTTATTTGTGATTTGAATTTTATTGAGTATAAGAAGAAGCACATTCCAATCACTTATGATAAGAGAAAAAAAGAGAATCAGCCGCCCGCGCTGCTTTCATGCCAGATGACAGATTCGGTTACAATATTTATTATTAGCCCTTAAATACAGTCCACTTAATTTATAACACCGCTGGTTAGGGTGAGTCACATTGGTCCCTTTCGTCGTTCGATTTCGATTCGTCCCTGCAGCTCCTATTGTTTACTGTACTTGACAACAACATAACAGTTGCGTATTTAACCAAGACTGCATTGGAAAGTTGGGTGTGGCGTCGCACTTGTCACCATGATACATGGATTCTAAAGTCTTATATGTACTGTAAATACAGTAGCTTCAGAAAACTTCAAACCGAAACACAGTCGCACCACTTAACGACAGAATTACTGACATTGCGGTGGTACCAATCTAGGCGGATCTCTGCATAAGAGTCCTACTACCAATATTGGACCCGTTGGATATAGATTGGCGTAGTGGGCTTAAGTTACCTTAGCCTAGTAATAAAGGACATATATTAGGTTGTCTCCTTACTTTTTTAGTAGTTAAAAGACGTGATTTACATATGTTAAATAAAAACAATGACAGCCAAAATTATTCCATTATTTAAAGGTGAAAAGCCGAAACCTTTGATGTAAAAGCCCCAATTATTATCAAACAACAATAAGGCTTCGCTTACATAAATCACAGACTATCACTGACAAAGAGTAATCGGAGGGCGCCCATTCATTTATAAGTTCAAAATAATATGTAAGCGGATAACATTTTAATTTATGCATCCAAATAAAGTAACAGCTTGTAAGTTTTGCTGCTGAGTACAGGCCGGCCGTCATTTTTTAATTGAGCTTTAAGCCGGGACCGGTTTTATATAGCTTTGCACAACAAATGTAAACTGCTGTATATTGAATAATATATGATGACACAGTGGTGCCAACTTTCTAGTGAAAATCTTACCACGGAAATATTGAAACAGATAAAACTTCTACAATGTCTAATAATTCCGCTCATTTATAATGTCCAGGCATTCCAGCTTGCAAATTTAACAATGCCAAAAAGATTCAACTATTTTTGAAAGTAGGGCATCAGACATTTATAAACGTTTATGGAAATTTATATTCCAAATTTATCTTTATAGTTTTAAATTCATGTCAAATGTATATATGTAGACTTAATCCTTGAGACATTCAGCCAAACTAAATGTAATATAAAAGTGTAAAAAAAACAAAATCACCTAAGGGTGATTCAGATATAGAATCAAGCAAGTGTAGAAAGTTGATATAAGTATGCAAAAAGTAAAATAAATATAATTTAAATTAAAAGAAGTAAAATAAATTCCTGTGGCTGATCATTTCCACGCAGCTGATATAATAGTATCACAAGTATACGAGCAGGCAGAGAAGCATATTGTATAGGTGAAGTTTTCGATGTAAGCCTTCTTGAATTTTACAGCTTGGTTTGTTAGGACTGCCTCCTACCAAACCAAGCTGTAAAATTCAAGACCTTAACATAAATACATAAATAATATTATCATCATACCGTATAGTTAATATTTTAATCGTATCGTATATGCCTATCACGCTTTACGTGTGTCTCGTGAGATAGTTCATCTTAATATTCTTGCGAATATAAGTCATCTATTGACTTACCGATGGATGTTAAAACTTCCTTTTGGGGATGTCGACTTATTGTATCGGTAACACTGGGCGCTTAAAAACTGAACTGGAACGCGGGTGTATCGTGCTTTTAACATAGAGACACCCACCCGTTTTAATCGTCTTGCGCCCGTTTTGACGCTCATGCGGTAAGATAAGAGGGGGATGCAATATCAGACACATGGTGTCCCCATGTGTCTGATATTGCATCCCCCTCTTTTTTTTATTTGAACTCAACCAGTCTCGAAAATAAAAATTTGTGTTTTTACACGAGTGTTGTCTTCGGCTAGGATTCCAACCCAAGACGCGGTCGCTTGACTCTTTAACGAAGATAAATATAAATATTTGTGGTCATACTCACCAGGATCACATGAATGGTGTGATCGTTTGTCAATCGAATTAAAAGAGATATATAATATTTACGACCCGAAACAAAAACGAAATAAAAGCTTTTTTATTTACGTATACAGGGGTAAGTCACTAAAGTTTTCCGTATTACACTAAAAACAATCTGACATCTTAGCACTTTATAAAATTCTGTCTCCATTAGGACTTATAAATGTTAAAACCGCTCGTAGAAAATACTGACTTTAAGGTAATTGCTACGTACAAATCTTTATCGTAATAAAATGTCTTCGCAAAATAATATAATTTAGATGTATATTTCTCGAAACTTTTCTAACTTATAGTTAACTGATATTCGATCTAAAGGGCACTTATAGCTAGTGTAATTACTAGGCACATGAGACTTAAAAGATGTCTCAGGACGACGAGCGCTGTGTGGTGACACATAGAAATTTTCTTGGTAAAACAGCTTTTGTTAAGGGCAGACGTTATACATTCAAAAGATGAAAAAAATATGCTTGTCTGCTCAGCTACTCCCATAGAAAAAATATTATTCAAGAGAACTTTTTATTTGCATAATATAAATATGTAATTATGTAAGACTTTTAAAATAACTATTTAGAAATATATACAAGCATACACGGAAAGGTGACGGGCAACAGCTTTCCTTCACCGCTGAGCGCGAGGCAAATCAAAACTTAAAATTAAAAAAAAATAAGACGAGCACCCGGCCCCTGAGCTGTTTCGGTTGTGTGTTAAAATTGAAATGAAAATAAAAAAATTCCACTTAAGGTGTACTGATTTTAGCGAAGGATGTTTATTGAACCGTGTTGAAATTAGCAATGCAAGTTCGCTAAGTGACAATGCCGGACACGATTCGTGTTAATTCAAATCGGGAACCTCGGATAAAATCAGGCATTAATTAAAATAGATTACCAAAAATAAATAACCTAAATTAATACTATGAAAAGTAGTATCTTAAATTCGATAATGTAGGAAGTATTGAGTTATATTGCGTAGAGTGTATTATACCTACCTACTTGCAGTGTAGTCCCATAGCTATCCTTAAATAAGAGCTATTAACTGTTGTGGTTTATTAATATTTTTGTGTTTCGGGCTCGTTCATACGAGATCCACATGGTAGATTTGGTAAACCCAGACAATATCGTACGAGTATGTCTAAATAACAATCATATGACACACGCTGCTAGTGAGTTCCTTCGACTTCATCATCAGCCTTCGAATAGTTCACTGTGCTAGTATTTTTAGATCCTTTCAGGAATTGGCATAACTGTCAAACTTGGCAGGTGGATTAACGATCCCAGTACCAGACGCCTCTCACTTTAAACGCTGCCGCCCATCATGTATAAAATAAATACTTAATATTTTCGGCCTGTCATATTTCGAGATAATTATTTCGCAGATTGTTGGATAGGGCCTCCCTAAGGTTTTCCGGGGGATTGTTAATGAATATAAGGGACTGAAGAACTGATTTTTTTATGGAAGAAATTGACGAGACTAGCAAATCATTCACCTGATAGCATGTGATGTCTAAAACAAATGCTCTTTCTGTGTGGTAACACATTGCGCCTGTCAGCTTTTAAATCTAATAATTAAGAGGTTCCGACACCGTTATCAAACTATAAGATTCTCGCATACTATGAGATTTAGGACAAGCAACCGGCCCGGGCAATAATTTCCTGATTAGAAGAAAAAATGGAACAAACCAACACATTTTATTTGCTGCTTGATTTAAGGTGAATGGTCATACAACAGTAAAGGTATATTATAAACATTAACGCAATGTAGGAACGCAGCAATAAAGAAGCATCTGAGTGAGCATGAAAATGATGGTTGTAATAAGTGTTGATAGTTCTTTTAAAAAAGTATAGATACTTTTATACGATTTACATTGTATTTAAGTTTAATATTGGTTATTAATTTTAACGCAGCCGTTTATACATGTGACTAACGTACAATATCACTTTAATTTACTTAGGTCAAAGCTAAGTGGATAAGAAACAACACTTAGTTAAACGGAATAGTGGAAATTGAGTGCAATATCCCGAGTTAGAATTTTCGTAATGACTTAATTTGAACTTAGTACGGAAATTTATGTCCAATTTCCTATTTCCCGGTTACATATCACTAATCGGATACAAGTAACCGACCGATGATTGATAAACGAGACCCTAGGAACATTTCGATAAGGTTTTAGTGACATTGATACCTCTCAAACTTTTGATAAAGTGTCTTGTGGTATGTAGTAAGATATTTAAATCCTGATACTATACATTGTTTTGAATACGTTCACGATTACAAATTATAGAGAGGAAACCTGTGATAAAAATAAAAGGCAGCATTGCTAAATATTTTCAGTTCCAGAAATGGTTTAAAAATATACGCTGCTCCACCGGCGGGGGATTCCGTCTGGTTGCGTTAATGTGTTTTCTTATAACATATTACGTTAAGTATATTTATTATTTATTTAATTGTATTTTATATAGTTATATATGTAAATGATGATGATGTCTTTCTGATCGATTTTCGACCACGCGACATCTTCAGAATTTCAATTACACAGCAGATATTACAGTGCCACAATTGGACTCGCAAAACAGAGGCTACATCATTCGTCGTTATGTATCCGCGCCCGGTGTATCACTCATACGTTAAAATTGAAATAGACTATAATACAGTGTCAGAAACACGGGATCTTCACACTTGCTTCCTTATTTTTTTTACTAACCAATATTTTCCCACTGCCAGGCAAAGGTCTCCCCTATTTCCTGACATTAGTTCCTGTCGTTGCTGATATGCATCTATTCTCTATCGGACACGTCGAGGATCTCTTTTTACGTCGTCTTCGATGCCTTTTCCCTTCTTTTGATATCCAGAAGGTTGCAAGCTTCGCCTATCTCGTCTAACTCACGTTAGTCGTACGTGACCTGCCTAGTCCCATTTCAGTTTGGCTGATCTATTTACCCATTAGCAATTACGTTATTGAACACAGCATAGTGTTTCTTATTCTGTCCATCCTTTTATATCTTAAAATATTACGCTCGGTCGGCGTAGCTTAGGACCAGCAGGATACACGTGTCGATATGTTTGCACTTGAAAGTAAGAGAAAGTTCACCCTTCATATATTATTCCAAAGACCAGTAGCTCTATCAGGTTTTGTAGGCTATTTTAGCGGCTTGGTCATTATTTTAGTTTTTGACCAGTTAATTAATGATTTAAGTTTATGATGTGGAGGAAAAAAGAATATCATCAGCATTCAAATATCAGCATCATTTCCAATTAGATTCCGTCTGTATTTTAAAAACGGGGTCTGTGATAAAGACTTTTATATATGATATAATAATAGTACGTGTTTGTGTTTGTTAGGTCTATGTTACATTTTGTTTATCCTCGGAGGTTAATATTTCTAAATTGTGTAACCTATAAAAATACTTTGTTTTCAAGTTTCAAGTTTTTATAACAACTTTTTTTATGGAAGTAAGTGACGTAATGAGCAAGTTCACATCCACCTGATGGCAAGAGTCCATAACAGTGCAGAGCACACACTTTGCACTGGAAAAATCTTTGTATTACCGCACTGCGGTTGACACATCATTTTGATTAATTAAACAAGCTTCAATGCTCTTCGGATTCTAGCATAGTGCGCACAACTACTTGACCTTAGAATAACTAGCACTGCGGCAGATTCTGACCAAGTTGACTTGGGCGGATTACTTGGAGTCCCACCAATAGTATAATCTAATGCTTTTTAGTTATTTGACACTAATATGTCAAATAACTAATAATCATCATCATCATCATAGTTAACCGCTGGAAATAGTTGTCTCGTAAGAAGAAGAGCTTTGTCATAATTAAGTATATCAATTGCAGTATCAAATATTTCGCACGCACGTACCTTAGACAGTGCATGTCATCAGTTTGTTATTTTTCGAGATAGATATTTCACAGTCAATTGTTTTGAACCAGGCGATTCCCCAGATCTTCCCTTAGTTGACTAAACGGGTTGGTAGACGTTTTACACGGACTAACGAGAGAGTAGTAGTGCCTTAGGGGCTGGATGCTTGCCTTAATATTCAAGGTACGCAAGTGACCTGAGTTCCTCCAAACCTAAGAGGGTTTTTGCATAGCATTGGGACATTTTTAAGGTTTTACTTTACATTTATACAAGATACCTACTTGAAATAATGTTTTTGAAAATTTTAAATCTTCGAAAACAAACTCTGAATTCTGCATGCTGTTTTACTGTCCGTCTTCTTACAAGCCCGTAATCCACGTCAACCAGGAGTCTGCAACTACATGGTAATAAATATTAATAAAGCATTTATTTATTCTCCACTAATAACAGAGTAAAAACTAATCCGCTCAGCAAACCTACAATGTTGTTATTCTGCCAACGCCCGGCATGTGAGCAGTACGCGCACACTGTTACACATTGCACATAAGGGTACACACCACTGATTAGACAGTCCTAGTTACTTTCTAAACATAGACATATACATATTCAAACACACATGCACACATGAAAACGAATGTAATAAATCATAATGTACAATATATAAAACAACATTATCATCATTTCAGCCTATCATTAGTCCACTGCTGAACTTAAGCCTCCCACATAGTTTGCCGCAAAACACGTAAGTGTGTAGCTCTAATTTTTGGAATTTTGCCATAGTTGCCACTACCGTCAATCCGCTTGCCAATAAAATAACTAGCACTGCGGTAGTACCTACCTAGACAGATTCCTGAATAGGAATCCTATCACCAGTAAATTCGAAATATTTGAAGTAATTTGTAAATGCAATAAAACAATACAAACACTTTTGACAGCGAAAATTGGCTTCGTTAGTTTCAGTTCACCTTATATATTTTGAAGTTTTCTCGGCGAAGGTGAAAACACATAAGAACCTACAGTGCACATTGAGCGGGGGCTCGTAACGTCAATTGCGTCGTAATTTATTTAGTTAACTAAGTCTTCCCTTTGACTTCATATACGTTCACGTAGTTAATATTTGATAACGAAATATTCATGAAAACAACTTTACGAATATGGTTTGCGGCGTGTTGTAGAAATTCGTGTTAATTGTTAATAGTTTGTCATGGACTACCTGATTGGGGAAATTATCTAGTATGACATTATGATATTTAATATGAGAATCTGGACCGAGGCGGCTGTTGAATACAACAGATTTCTAATGACGGTAGTGCAGCAATTGTATACATTATAAACAATTGCTACTGTATACAATTGTATTTGTATACAGTAGCAATTGTTTAAAATAAACACAGGGTTCTGGTTAATAATTATAATAATTGGTTCTTGTTCTAGTAGGAAGAAAAATATGACGAGTCTGTAGGCCGCTGTGGTCGAGATAGGATTGAAATTCCAACTCAGGATTAATAGCGTAGAAGTCCCATACTGTAAACAGAATGCCAACTAGACATTTACACTTATTAAGTGTTTTTAGAGTAATTTCCGTTCTCCGTTAGTAGAGTAATCCTTATTCTCTTCTTTCATTCGTATGGTCTGCTATGACGGTATGTGGTGATGGGTTTCCTCATGCTGTTGTACGCCATCTAAGCGTAAAATATAAAGAAAAACTTTAAACTTTAACAAATTTACAAGGGGAATTCCTGGGCAGGAATCCGCCCAGGAAGGTACCCCCAAAATGCTATTTTATTTGCCGTATATCAATGGCGTACATAACTGTATGTCGGTTTTAAGGGTACTAAAGCTAGCGTAATTATAAAGCATATGAGACTTAAGATCTGATGTCTCAAAGAGCGCTATGCAGTGCAAATTTCTATTCCCAAAATTTAATTTTAAGAGTCATTTAAGGTGTTTAAAAAATTATGTATTATAACAAATATGACGTTCGAGCCTACTTTAGACCACGGCGATAACTTCCGAAAGCTATTGGAAGCAATGAATTGCACAGAAGATATTACAATGCCACAAGTGTATGCGCAACCATGTAACGCTCATGTAGTAAGATCGACTGTAGACTTTACTTTCCTATGCAGTAATATATTTAGGCCATTTATGCCACCGCAAAGCCAGGTATCCTGCAGGGAAATAGTATTATGAAAAGATTACTGTGTTTCGATTTAAAGGGTACTGAAAGCTAGTGTAATCACTAGGCATATGAGACTTAAGAATCGAATTGAATTGAATTGGCTGGGTAGCAGTTTGAAACCACACAGAATTGTTCTTAGTGACACAACATGTATTATGGACAGACGTTGCACTTACCATTAGGTGAATGCTTTGTCTTTTCTTGTCTACCTTAACACCTTAAAAGGGACTAGGATATAGTGCTAGGCTCTGCTATATAAGGGAAAGTCCCTTACACTAACCAGCGACAGCATTAGTGTATTATCATAAATTGTTTGTTTTCGGATTTGATTTATATTGTGATTATCCCCGTGTCTCTGGTACTGTATTGTAGTTTTTTTTTCGTTGCCACCAGACGGAGATTCTCAAGTAGGAAAGGGAAAGGGACTGATCATCATTTATCCGTTAATAATTCAGATACGGGATACAAGCCTCTCCTTAATTTGGGGAAAGTTATAAATAATGTTGGATGGCAGTTAAGCCATTAAAAAGCTCAAAAACATAATATAAATTTTCTTAAAGTTGGTATGAATTATTATTGTACATTCAAACTGAGGTACTCATTATTTAATAGCTACGTTTTCAAACTTTAAGTAAACCTAATTATGTTAAAATGTCTCGTTCCACTACCTCAGATCATGTAAGTAAGAAATGTAACAAAAATTAATTAATTTTTCTTTGAAAAGTTTGCTGAAAGCAGTTTGGTGACTTAGTTACTTTACTTTGATCTCGAGAATTGTGGAAACTGTTTTGCTTTTTCATAAAAATTATAATAATCCTTTCCTTTATAATAAAAAAGTGCACACAACTGATATAGTGGGTTGTATCTAAGGTAGGAAGGATCCGGTGTCAGAGACACTGGAATAATAACAACACAGCCAGATCCGAAAACCGATATTTATATTTTTGCACTAACTTAGGCTCCGGCTGGAATTGAAAACCAGGACTCGAGGCGTAATAGTTACTCTCGCTTTTAGGCCATGAAGTCATTTCACGTAATATTAGAAAGAAAGTCTTAGCTTAGATATAAGTTATTTAGTAAGCTATTTAGGTAGTTATTAGTTTCTTGTATTACGTTTATTGGGCAAATCCGAATCGGTCTGTGTCTGAATGTGTTGTACTTTTTTGCTATTATTCGTTAATATAATGCACCATCTTCATCACGTTATGTGAACAATATTAGCTGATGACAAAACGGCGTGACAATCGTTCACGCATATCGCAACTGAGAAATCGCGTCGGGATTCGAATAATATTGAATAAAGTATACAATTTCATTGCGACAGGTAGGATTTCTATGCAGGAATCAATCTAAGTGGATGTTACTGTCTGTCATCAAGCAGTAGTGTGCAAATAACAGGCGATCTGAAGGGCATTGTTAGCTAATATATTTATTACAGGGTATATGAGACTTAATAACTCACGATAACGAGCGCAGTGCGGTGATACAGAGATTTTTGGTTGGCAACTAAATATTGACACACTTTACATTTTTGTATATTTATTTATTTTTTATTTTGTCATTACAATAAATTAATTAACAATATATTCACCAGACGACTCTATGACTTGTGCTCATCTACCTGGCAAATTTTCAATACCACGTCCCCAGAAGTCAGGGTCCTGATGCTTGAAGAAGTAATGCAGTGCGTTTTCGACATCCAGAAAGTAGTTAAAAGTTTTCCCGTGTAGAAAACTTTTGAGAACCGAAAACACGTGAAAATCTAAAGGGGCGAGGTCGGAAGAATATGGTGGATGTGTCGCAGTTTACACTTACACTACAGCTTAACTCCTGCATTATTTTCTTAGTAGCTGAAGCGACTTGTGGTCTGGCGTTATCGTGCAGCAAATTAACTTTCACTATTCTCCTTCTCTTTTGTTTGATAACAGCAACTAATTTGCAAAGTTGTTCACTGTATTTGTTAGCCGTGACTGTCTCAATAGCTAATAACTCGTAATATAACATCCCACGCTGATTCCACCAACAGCAGAGCAGGACTTTGCGCGCATAAGGGTTCGGCTTTGGCTTAGTCGGCGGCTTTTCCTCTCGCGGTAACCAAAAGGCAGTTCATGTATCATTTTTGTATAATATGTAGCTCTCATCCCCAGTGACTAAACTGGTCAAAAAGTCGTTACGTTCTGGATGGGAGAGCAAGGACTG
>DWIA01000416.1:0-10875 GCA_018248195.1 Archon apollinus
CTGGGTGACACAACATCTGTTCTGGGCAGACGTTGCACTTACCACCAGGTGAACGTTTTGCTCGTTTCGTCACTTTTGCCAAAAAAAAAAAAGACTGTCTTAATCTTATATCTGAGAGGATTTTGGATGTACCGCCACGCTGTTCCAGCGCGGGTTGACAGACTTCACATATCCACGAATAATTTTAATCCACAGACATACAGATCATGTCACGATGTTTTCCTTCACCGTCAAGCACGAGATAAGTTAGTTCTTAAAATTGCAAAACAATTTTAGAGGTGTCGACACCATGTACTGAACGCGGACCATCCGCATACTAGATAAATTTTAATAACAGAATACTATCTTTGTTACAAGACAGATATTTGTAACCTCATAAAATACTATTAGTCTCTGTGGGTCCTTAACATCCACTTTAAAAGCATCATCTTATAAAAGATCCCTCTCAATACAGCTATCCTTTATAAAGCGATTCACTCTTTTGAAACACATTCAAAGCAAGGTCCTCATCTGCTGGTATATAAAACCATTCCAGTAGTTCATACATTGGGTGTTTATATACAAACCACATGCAACATGCACCATGCACATGACGACTGCGTCGTCAAGTAATTCGAGTACCTGTCTTCTGTGCCGCGGGACTTGATTTCGAGTTTCAGCCGAAGCCGACCTTTGTGCGTAAATACAATTTCTTGGTTTTCGAGTCTGATTACATTGTGAATGTACCTATTTGTCTGATACTGCATTCTGGTCTTCGATGATTGCGTGTATAGTTGTGCCACTATAACATCTCTTTCAAAGTTGATAGCCCTGATAGTATTCTGAAGTTATCAGTTAAGAGAAAAGAAGCGACCAGGAGGACATCGCATGCATAAAAACACATCCGACATATATAGAAGAACTAAAAAATATTTTTATTTATTTATTTATTTGAATTACAAATTTTCATTTAAAACTTCTGTAATGATTAAATTATATTATGATTATATCATGATCAATTAGATACTGCATATCTAGCAGAAGGGGGACACTTCGAAGAAATAAAGCTACCCGAAGCTTTGCAATCAAAAGTCTTAATCAAATTCGGTAAGAAATTAGTTGAACAATTAAATCTGATAGGAATATTAAGAAAAATTTAGAAGGAAAATTACTTTGCTAATATCAGCATGCAAAAATTAAAAATAGTGTATATTACCTACTATTACCACCTAACTGTTACCACCATCAGGAACCGCCACCGGATACCCTTCACCACTACAACACTACCACTAGGCAATACACACCACTTAACCAAAAAAGGCACAACATCTGTTCTGGGCAGACGTTGCACTTACCACCAGGTGAACGTTTTGCTCGTTTCGTCACTCTTTCCAATAAAAAAAAAAACCAAAAATAAGTGACACTATTTTTCTGAACCGCCGTGTAATAAAAAAAGTATTACATGGTTTTTATTAGTTAAGATTAACATAACGTCATCCATATTGAATAATTGTTATAACTTTTGATACGCTCAGTCAGTTTTGTTAAAATAAGAATATAGTTAATAGAATCAGGAGTTACTTTGCGGAAATCCATTACAATAATGTTGACAAAATTAAATTGCTGAGATCCGATCATGCGGATTACACTTAGCAAATTCAATTTCTCAACATTAAAATAAGAATACATTATAGCATTGATGTTTCAATTTATATGTACTGTATGTTACATATATCTATCGATTATTGATAACATTATGTGATAGATTTGGATAATATTATTATAACACCAAATACCGCCTAGATTGGCAAAAATCTAGAGTCTAAAGGGTCTAGAGTAACGTTATGAAAAAACATTAACGTAGAAATGGATTAATAACTGACACTATGGGAAGCATTCGGAAATTTGAATGGCAAGCGTTATGCCGCGACCCACTTGAGCCCGGAGAGTTACCACAAGCTGTCTTCCCAGACTTCCATGACTCGTTAGGAAGTCATGGTAAGGTAGAGCGCATGTAAGGGGCTTATATATGTTAGGCCGTGATAGTGCACAAGCTGCAAGGGACTACACTGGACACAGTTGTCGTAGATCTAGGGCTAAGATTTTAATCAAATGCCAAGCTTATGTCATAATAATCCGATAATAATTTATTAATTATTTCTGAACATAATAATTAGGAAATTAACATTTATAAAACCTAGTATTAGAAATAAGCGAGGTCTTATTAACGGGTAAGCTACGATAGTTAAAGCCATTACGGGAAGTCTAGATGGGAAATCAGGATGGGAGGACAATTAAATTTGAAAGCGAAATTAATGACCTAAGAGATCAAATTAGTAAAATTGGAAATTTACAAAAGAAATCGCTCATATTATCAGATATCACTTTCACAGAATTTAGTAGTCAGCTTAATAAGATTAATGAAAATTAATCGAAACTAGTAAAAGCTTTACAAAATGCATTGAATTTCTCAGATATGTATTTTAAAATAGATTTTAGTTTACAATTATTATTAAATAAATAGGTCTTGTCCGATTAAGTAGGCCTAACTTTACCCAGAGTTAATTGACCGATGCAACTCGGCTGGGCAGCTTTCAGGAAACTACGACACATCTTCTCGTCGAGTATACCTCAATGCCTTAAAACCTAAATTTTCAACCAATGCATGGTACCAGTGATGACTTACGGAACCACGACATGGTCCTTTACTGTAGGTTGCATGAGAAAGCTCATAAGATCTCAATAGCAATAACTACGATCTTATCCACCTATATCCCTAAAGTACAAGACATACCTCAAGCATCAGTTGGATATGATCTCAAACTCGAATATAGATCCCTGTACAGTATCTATGAACTGATCAACAAAGCTGAAACCATAAATGAGGAAGATTATCTCAACTGGTCCACCGTCATAGCAACTCCAAGCTGGACGACGCTATTTCTGTACGCCATCGTGATTACATTAAATATTTGGAAGATATGCAAATGGAAATTATCACGGGATAACACATGTATGTTTACGGCGCCGTGCAGACGACGCATCGACGTTCCGTGTGGCAGTTCACATAGCATCAGCATTATGTAAATCAATTGTTCGTTTCTACTTTATTTTAATTGTACTCAATCTTGACTTAGCTGTTACATTATAACCATTATTAATTAATACATATTATTGTTTTTAAAAACATATTTTATCATTTTTTTTAACGGAATAAAGTGACGAGATGAGCAAATCCTTCACCTGGTGGTAAGTGCAACGTCGGCCCATAACAATCGCCGTGTCAACCAGAACACGACTCCACACTGCGCTCGTCACCCTGAGTCATTTAATTTTTAATTACAACATTTGAATTACACTAGTTCTCAGTACCCTTTAAACTGTAATACCCAAGTAATACTATTTTACGGCAGGATAACTGGCACTGCGGTGGTACACACCTAGATCGATTCCCACATACGAATCCTACCATCAGCAAACTTATTACTATTTTTTGTAGAGCAATATTGTACATAACATGATCTCTTTGTTATGAAACATATCCAATTACGAAATCCGTTACATGAAAACATTATGTGCAAAATATCAAAATGTACCTAATTTATGTATATTTTATCCCACCTGTACATTGCAAGAAACTGTCGCTATACGACAATAGATGTGTAAGCGTGATTTTTGTGCTAACATGAACTCTCCTCACGCATTATAACGCAGTAATGCTGAAAAGCTATTGTAAGCTGATAAAGAGAAATAAGAAGAAGCGTAATAATGAAATGCTTTAAGTCTAGTTTTAACCAGTCTTTAGTTCATTATAATCATGAATCAATTAAATAAATATGTTAGTAAATTAAAAAATGAGTGTACTCATTCGGTTATGGTTTTATCGCAATGTAATAATAAAGAACTCTCACACCAATGTATACAAACCGTGTACCAATATTTAAAATGTATGTCCTCCTGGCTGATTTTCGACGGCAGCAACTTTCGAATAATGCAGGAAGCTATAAACTGCTCAGATATGATAGTGCCACATGTGTACGCGCAAACACAGAAGCACTCACTCGTCATAAACTACCCGCATCTGATGTAACGCTCAAGCGATAAGATTAGAGGTAAGCTAGGTTGCAGTGTCAGAGGCACGGGGACAGACCCAAAAACCAAAAACTGTATTTTTGGACAAATGTGGACTCCGCCTAAGATTCCTACTCAGGACCCACGGAATAGCAGTCAGGTATCCTGACGACTAGGCCACGCAGATGTCAAACGTGCTAATATTATTTCAAAGGAATAATTTATTTATTTATATTGCACATTATACGGTTAAAAAGAAAAATTACGATACATAAAGATAATACATATTACAATTTTAAGTCAAGGCAAATTTAGGTTTATTATTAAGTTGCCAAATTTAATTAATGTTTAATAGAATCAGGTGTTACTTGGAAATGGAAATTCACAGCAATAACAGTAGAGAAATTAGAAATTAAATTGCATTTGCACGACAAAGTTAATGAACACAGTGCGTAGTAGATGTGTATGTTTCTAATCGTAAAGCATGTTATAACTCGCCAAATCGTTTTCAATTCATATGTGTCATTGATATCAAAAACCATATTTTAAAATAAACAGTTAATTCTATCCACCGTTCATTCCAATAAAGGTTGTATTGTCTAGTTTCGTTACATATTTTAATTATGGATGCAGAACTATGTTATCATTACATGCAATTGATTCGAATGAACTCTATTTATCATCGAGATTAAACTTAGCAGCGGCGTTCTAAAATCATAATCCTGTCGTCGTAATTTATGTAACTGAAAAAGTACTTCTCTGGCTATTCATATTATTTAAACCTCATAAAAAACATCGATTTTAGATAAATAGTGGATTTGAGAAGAAAAGAAAATATTTTAGTATTACTAGTCTGCTTTACTTTTATTGTATTATGAGGCACACAATAGCGATATTAATTTATACATTTTTTAAGATCGGTATTATCTGCTTCATCTATTATATCTATCTTTATATGTTGATTATTACTTACTAAGTAAGAATTAGAATATTTAATTTTAAAAAATTAAGGAAGGAAATTAATTATAGTTAACAGAATCAGGCTTTACTTTGCGGAAATCCATTACAATAAAGTTGAGAAAGTTAATTCGCTAAGTTCCGCATGCTAAATATAAAATACTGTGTATTATCTACTTTTTGAAGAGCACCGCCCGCCCACAACACACCATTAAAGAGTAAAATTACTCTATTGTATTGCCTAGTAGCAGTGTTGGAGGGCATCTGGTGGCAGTTCCTAGTGGCGGTATCAGTTTGCTCGTCCACGTTATTGAGGGAGCGCGGATCTTAGTAAGTTAACTTTCTTAACTTTAGGAAAATTATTTGCAAAGATAGGATCTAGGTAATATATTGTGTACATTACCTAGAGCACGTATCGTATTCTCGACTTAAGTGGTGTGTATTGCCTAGTGTTAGTGTCGTAGTGGAGGGTATCTTGGGATGGTATTAGTTTGTTCGTGCACGCTTCTATGGGATGGCGGGCAGTGCTCTTCAAAAAGTAGGTACATTTATATTTCGTATACAACATTTTATATTTCGCATGCGGATCTTAAAAAACGTATTTTCCTTCTTTTATTATAATGGATTTCCACAAAGTATGGTATGGCTCTAATAACTATAATTTAATAATTTAAAAGCTATGTTCTTTGTGCCTCATGCTACATTTTATCATTATTTGGATGTGCAAAAATCAAAAAGGAACCGTGTAACATGCTTGATCCATTTATCTAGAAACATGCCAGAAGTAGACTCGTTTTGTAAGTATACATTTGCTTTACAAACACTTACAAATGGTGTAACGTGTGAGAATACAACTCTTTGCGAAAAGGCGTTTCATGAATTTAATTTGATGTTATTAAGTATCGCTTCCAATGGCTGCAACGCCAAATCGAAATAGGCCGATTATATAGCTCTTAGAACCCATAACCATTGAGGTAGAAAGTTTCTCGAGTTGCAACCTTTTATGGGCAAATTAGGGGTCGGGCGACCTTCCACTAGATAGAGTGACGACCTGCATGGATTTGTTGAATGTTGATGGATGCGGGTGGTTTAGGACCGCGTTTTGTGGCAATCTACGCCGGAGGCCTATGTTGAGCAGTAGACTTGTGTTGGGATGAAATGATAAAAATAATGATAATGATTATCGCCTCATTATTAGAGTATAATAACAAATCTTGCAATATGTCAAAAAGTGAAGTTGAAACTTCAAAAGAATACGTTAATAAATATTTTAATCTGTAATAAAATTACTCGGGGTTGTTTTCAAATATTCATTAATTTAAAAACCAATCAAATCTATTTCAAGTCTTTGAAACAAGCAAGTGTATTTAATGCCTTAAAGACATAGCTAGCTTATAAGCATATTTAAAAAAAATCTGTATTTGCAGACTCCAAAAATTTACCTTACTTATTAAATATTCGCGAATGACTTATAAAGTTGTATGACTTGTGAGAAATAGTGAGCCTATGTTTCAAAGTATACTTGTGAAGCTGTACGTAGAATTTTGTTTTTATTGTTAAAGTTACGACAAGCTACGCTAATAATTTTACAAAAACAAAAGTTGGGATTTTTTGCACGATGTAATTTTATGATTTTAAGAAAAAACATAAAATAAGAAAACCGTGTGCCGCTAGTATAACAAAATTTCAGCACCATTGACAAGCGAGACGAAGAAAGTATACTACCCCTTTTACGGTAGTTATGGAAAGTGACATTCTAGCAGAGATAAAATAATTATAGAGAATAGACAAATTACATATGAAGGTGACGTTCACGAGATTTCACACAAATACATTCACGTGAGGATGATAGTTTCTCATTGGGTGCACCACAACCTTACCGATGCCCAGAAGCATGCCCACGGTAAATAGTGCTGTTACATGATTACAAAATTTCAAGCGGGCTAGTCTCGGAGTATTTACGTCATTAATGCAGGTGATGAATCTTGGATTTATCAATACCATCCAGAAACGAATCGCCAGTCGCCAGTAACCAACGCCTGCCAAATTAAAGTAGGGAAGATTTTAATCGTTAGTTTTTTCACTTTAACCCCGTTAATCTGGATTCCCTTGCAAAGTCAAAGTAGTATTAATGCCGAACGGTATACTACCAAATGCTTGCCAGAAGTTATAACTGTGAGCAACAAAAAACCGAACACGGGGTACCGCGAACTATTGATTCACCATGACAACGCGCCCTCGCACTCAGGGCTTAAAACGAGGGAGTTCCTAGACAGCACACCGGTTGAGCTTTTAGATCACCCTACTTACAGTCATGATTTGTCATCATGTGCCTTCTTATTATTCCCTAAAACTATCCCTATTAATCACGTATGTAGGATACTTTTGAAAAAATATGGAAAAAAATTTACTTAAACTTAGTAAACAGAACAAATCTGTTGTCATATTCGGAGCCTTTAATATCAATCTCCTAGAAGCTTCTTCCATCCGCATTTAATTTAGATCTTTGTTAAAATCATTCAACATAGTGAATCTGTTTTTAGAACCATCACGTATTACGGGATCTAGTGCAACTTGTATAGATAATATTTTTACAGACGTTAAACCTTTGCACCAATCCCTATTTCACAAAATAAGTTTTGATCACTCGGGACAGTGAGTATCATTACCTCACACTTACAGAAAACTAAAAAAATAATGTTTGTTCCTGTGAATAAAAATCGCTTGGAGAAATTTAGAAGGAATTTTAAAATTAAATTAAAAATTTAATTTTAAAATTAAATGTTACATTTTTTAATTTATTTTTAAATTTCCTTAAAAAAACTTCCATTATTTCCTTATAATAATTATTACTTTAATTATACTCACTTTTTATATCGAAAATTGTTTAAACTCCTAAGCAAGGAATATTATACATATTTACTTCCAAAACTTTCTTCTCGAACAGCCGCAAGACTTTTAATGACTGGGCGACAGTAGGAATGCACAGACGTAGGCAAAGGTTGTATGAACTTTACAATAAAAAGTCATATAACTATAATAAGGCATTTATAGATTATGTTAAAAGTTTTGCTTAATTATTCAAAAAAGTGTGCTCCACAGCCAAGTCATTACTTCTCTCTTCACCTTCTTCTCACCGTCTCTTGTCACCATCACGTGCATCACTAAATAAGCTAAATTAGATTTTTTTCTGAATAAAACAAAGGCGTAAGGCATGGGGGCTCCATGACAGTAGGTCCTAACTTATTAATCCTACTTCATTGGTTGCCTCCGGGTCTCAGAGTCATCCTTGATTTACTTGCTTAGGCTTCATTCCGTTGGCTAATGTATGTAAAAAGGCTAAAAAAAGTTAATTGGCTAAGACCCGTAAGCAAAATTTAAACGTACTGTTCCTTAAAAAATTTTAGAAAGTCAAATATGAGAAAGCTATACAAGCAAAATAGCCCGAATACCTAATCCAATTTCATTATCATCCTTTACGATAAATAACATCGCATTGGGCACCGATCATAAACTTTATATGTATGAAAGTGTACACGTGTGTGACAGCATGCGCGGCACGAGCCTATAACTTAAAAAATAGTTTATGAAAAGCTGCCCAGAAACCGGAATTAATTCGAACATTATTAGTATCTAAATAACAGCGTGTGCCAAAACTGGAACTGTTTCTTAGTGAAGTACTGTCGCTTTACCTGTACGTTAGTAAAGCGACAGTGATCAGTTGTTTTGGCTCTTTAAATAATGACGTGTCGTGACCAACGACATAATTACCTATAAATATAGATAAGGCTGGATATGTGGTTTGGCAGAGCTAGTTGCTATTATCATAAGACTAATTGGATACTTACCACATTAACATTTTGCTGCTACGGTATATATCGATCAATTAATAAGCCTAAGTATATTTTGAACTAAGTATGTTAATCGTAAATAGCAGTTAACGTTGTTCTATTTTCCGTGTGGTGGCAGATAAAAGGAACCATTTCGTCCCGTGGGCATCGTAAAAGTCGTCTAAGGAAAATGTCTGGCCAAGCTAATTCGCAAAATTAACAATATTTGATTAGAAATAATGTTCAGACCTTATGGATCAAAAAAATAAAGGGTATCAAAGATAGTGTAACAGTACAGTTACATAGGACTAATATAGCTCTTGGCAACGCCCACCATCCGGAAAATTTCGCACTGTAGATAGTTTAGTCAATCCATAAATCACTTGGGTGAATATATGTACCTACTTGATGATTTGTACATACTTTACCTGTGCTACAGAAATTCATTTATTTTGTCGTCAGCAACCACACATCAAGAGTTCACCGTCATCTCAAAATCATTTAAGGGTATCAGTAAATAAGTTTTAAGTTGTAATTTAAGTTGCTGTTATAATTATAAAACTAATTTTTTTAGTAACTGTTGGAAAAAAGTACTAAAAGACAACAACAATAGGAAAATTTAATGTATATTGACTGATATAAAATAAATTAGGCCGTTTTTAAAACTGATCGCAATGTACATAACATACGAGTATGCGAATGGTCTCACAATTATTCTGTTGTTTAGGTTAATGCATTTAAGGGTTTTTGTTGACTACATTAACCGAAAGAATGTTCAAGTTCGAATTTCAGGTTATACGTTGTTTTATAAAAAGAAAATGAAACAAAACTCATAACAATTTTAATAAAGTGAAATTCCACGTATGACCACAATGAAACCACCACAATGAAAATACTCGTATGTGGAATATCATCGATTTGCAAAAGCGAATATCTCATTACATAAACACAGCGTAGTATATATGGTGCATACCAAAAATACATATTATCAAATAATGCAGTACAAGCGTAACCTAAAAAAGCCAATTAACAATTAACATTAAGTGTAAACAAATTCGTTTGACGTTAGAAATGTTGGACCGATCCTATGTTCGTTTACATTTGTTTAATATGCATATATTATTAGTATAATCGCCGATACTAATGCCCGTATCTTCGTCCGCTTTTTTTTTAAATACTGTGGGAAGTCTTTAATTTTCTTATATTAAAATTATCCTATGTCCGTATCTCGGACGGTAGTTATCTCTACACTTTATTTAATTAAGATTGGTACAACAGTTGAGCTGTGAAAAGGTAACTAAAAGAAAGAAGGACAGATTTAATTTTGCATTTATATATAAGTGTGGATTTACAAAATGTACGAAATAACATGAAAACAATAATCACTAAAATACAAAATATTATTAACAAAAGATAATTGTACTCGTACAGCTATTTTTTTATATACGAATGGGCAAACGAGCAAACGGCTCACCTAATAGTAAGTGATGTTAATTTAAAACTTTAGTAAACGCGGATTACTAAAGTTTTAAATCCTAAATGGATTTAAAACTTTAGTAATCCGCGAAAGATAAAAATAACCTGTTTTAAATTGTCACTTCTACAAATCAGACATGCTACACTGTTTTTTAGAATTAATCTATTTTATGTTCGGCTAACAGTTTAGTAAAAAATACAAAACTTAACGTTAACTGAACAACTTGCTTAAATTGGATAATCACATAAAATAATTATGCATATTTCAATAAAATTTGACACATTTAATACTATCTGCTGACCTTGGGAACTTTTTGATTTTCTTTAACTTTAAAAGTACTTAACTAAGTTCTTAAGCTTAGTTACATATGTAAATAACGGCGTGGCTGCTTAAGCAATCTGACTTAAACTAACAATAAAGAATACTGCAAATCAAAAAAAAACCTGGTAGACATGCCCCGCAAATTAATATTATCATTTTATGACTTATCTACTTTATTTATTTTTACCCTTTATTGCACACACATTGCTTAATAGCGATCTCTTCCAGGCTTGTTATTAT
>DWIA01000417.1:0-10874 GCA_018248195.1 Archon apollinus
TAAAATTTATATTTATTAGCTATTTCCATAATTTATGATACTTATTATAACATTCTTATTTTCGAAGATTTACTTACGAGTAATAATAATTAATTTTTCTTTCTTAACTTCTATTATCAACAGAATTTTATTTGCCTGAAATCAAAATAAAAAGAAGTTAAATTATAATAGTATTTGAATTTTCAATTCAGATAGACAAAAGTGTCTAGAGTTCACCATGGTAACAAACCTGGCATTCTACTCCAGCCCAATATTGAGAACAGAATAATTTGCACTTTAACTTCTATATACGATTAACAAAGATATAAATGAGGGTAGATGTCTTTATTTTCAGAATATTAATCAATATTGGGATGTCAGATGTCCGTCTAGACATTGCCCTCGTCGCAACCATATAATACCCACCGAGATTTAACACGAAACAGGCGTACATTGCAACAATATATCTGAGTCGCGATATAGAATGAAACTATGTTATTTTTTCCTATTTTACGATAAAAAACACTTTTAAATGCAGTAAAACATAAAATATAAAATGGATAAATGATCCCATAAAAGATAATGGATTTCATAAAATGAATTACCTCTTCCATTTTAATGTTCTAACGTACATTTTGTTTTCATAAACATCACATTTAGCTCACCTCTAAATTTACTTGAATCAATCTCGCATCTATATGCGATTAATTAATATAAAGAAGCTAATTTTAATAAAGCTTTTAAGAGGTTTCATTTAGACTACACAAATTTTATGTTGTATTTTTTCAAAAGGAAAACTTATTTTTTGCATTAACTATGTAATGAAAAATAAAACTTTAGGGAGAAGAAATTCAGACATATGAATGTATGTTTTATAAAATAAATAAAGAATATTGATAATTCGATTCCATTCTAGAACTAACGTTGTACATACAAAACATAGAAAATACAATATACGTACGAACGTCCTAATTGTTCTGCGTCTCTATACAGAGTTATTTAAACGTAAATTTGGTTTTGAGAAATGCTTAATTTACTTTCTACAATTCAAAGTTTGAAATCAGGCATCCAAAGCAATATCCCATTTCTTCACTTCAAAATGCCATCACTTTTGCAGTGCACCTACTGCTACTACCACATTTACTACAATAAAAGAAAACACAGCACAAACACTACTATTCATCACGAATCTGATAAAGAGCATGCTATTGTGGGTGGGTAGCAGCTAAGGCTTATCTTTAACTTAACAAATCAATCTTCTTTTCCTCCCTCCTTCAAGTAAATTAGTAAAAAAAATATAAGGCCCTTAAACCGTAATCAACATTCTAACGTGCTAAGATTACTGAACCGTTGTAAGTGCAGTGACGAGTTTAAATAATAAGTTACTAAATTGTTCAATGTCTCAATTTTAGCATTATGAAATTACCAGCACATACGTACATATAACTTATACACTCATGCTATTAAACAGAATAACTTATATGATATATGATAGTATGAAAAGAAAAACATCTTTAATGGTTTATTACATTTACGCGAATATTACTCATTTAATCAACTATATTTACGGATTTTATCGCGTTTTATTTTATGGGTCGTGAGTCATTAGGTAATGGTCAATAGGTTCTGTAAAACGCTCGAAACTGCGGGTTGGTATAATTTAAAATAAAACGCGTTAAAATCCGTATTTTTTAAACATTATTTTTCATTTGGATAGCTAAAAAAGTTACGAAAATAGACTAATTGGTGCGTGCCGTAGTTGACAGGCACGTGCATCGGTGATAAACGTCTCTGCTCGCTATCATGTACCCAGGGTTTGGCTTTGGACCCATGCCCAAGCAACTGTCTATCCCATAAGGGATACAGCCAAGAAGAACTACCGAAAATAATTATTATGCGGAAAACGTCGAAGTCACGATATGTAATAGTTAGAATTAATCGAAACGGTTCAAAAATTCTGCTACTATATTAATAACTATGGTACATCATATTTTTTAGATTAATCTTTGTTATGCTGATAATTATCATGAATAATTTAATATGACCAAGCGTAAATATAAAAGACTTATAAGACTAAGATTAATGAATTATATGTTGAATTATAAGATTTTCCGCATCTTTTAATGTCTTCTAAATCTAAATCCTTTTATACTATGAATAATGTTTTCTACATTTTTACACTTACATATCGAAATTTAATTTTCTAGAATATGTTGTTCTTTATTTTTATGAAAGAAAGTGACTAGACGAGCAAATCGATTACGCATCGTCTGCCCATAACCAAAACACAGAACATTTCTGTGTGGCACTAAACTCCGCTCGTCATCATGGGAGACATATTCCTGAGTCTCATATACTCTTTAATTTTTGCCCATAGCCTGAAACTTTATAAGGCGCAGGTACGACCGCACACGGAGTACTGTTCTCCTCTCTAGGCGGGGGCGCCCCAGTGCCAGCTCCTTCCATTTGATCTGATACAACGAAGAGCGGCTCGAATCGTCGACGACCAAATTATTTCAGAATGGCTTGACCCACTGGCCCTGCGAAGATACGTTGCATCTCTCTGCATATTTTACCGCCTTTACCATGGGGAGAATTCCGAGGAATTGTTCGGATTCATTCCAGCTGCTGAATTTCGCCGTCGTACATTGCGCCACAGCAAATATTTAAACCACCGCCTTGAAGTTCCACCACTGTGCGCTTCTGTGTGCTGTGCGGAGTTTCTTGCCTCTTACGACCCCCTTGTGGAATCTGCTGCTGCCAGTGGTATTTCTGGACCGACACGTATTGGGACATTCAAGAAAAGAGCCTACCCTTTCTCAAAGGCTGGCAACGCACCTGCAATTCCTCTGGTATTGCAGTTGTTCATGGGCGGCGGCAATCACTTACCATCAGATGAGCCGCTTGCTCGTTTGCCCATCTTCTATAAAAAAAATATTACACTAGCTTTCATTTACTTTCAAACCGAACCACGGTAATGTTTGTACTCTAGTACTTCATGGCAGAATGACTGGCACTGCGGTGATACGCATGGCGGTAGTTGTAATTCTATTTGTTTTACATTATGTCGGAACTTTTTTTAATCAAATCAACAATTTAAAAAAATACAAGTTTATGTTAGGCCTAACTCTAATTAAAACTGAAACACTGCGTTGACATAAATAATGTCTATGTACCTTATTAAATTAGTTTACACAGGACTAATAGATTTTGCCTCAATCAATTACAATCTAAACATTAATTACCAAACACTGGTCCAACCAATACATAACACTCAATTTATTTAGGGTATCATCGACGTATTTTGCAATCCTTTTATCTTTAACGAAGTTAATTTTACGAGTATATTATATTTTTGTCTTTCAATCGAAAAATGTTAATATTCCAAATTAAAAACACTTAATGAAAAATAATGTAAAAAGATCAACCTATAGTAAAAACACCTAGGAATAATGTTTTACATTTTCAAAGTTAAGATTTAGTATATCATAATTATTAAGAAATAAATACATATATATACATTTACTAACACGTATACGTCTAGTACAAACATATTATTACGTTTTGAAATAGATCTTTATTCTCATAAATATAGCGGAAAACTGTTTCATATTTTACACTATCCAGAAAAACAAGCTGTTGTGTAATGATTTCTTATATTTACGCGAACACTACGCATTTAATAAAACTATATGTTTAGGGAATTTTAATTTAGTTTTTTTTCTACAAAATAAACGCGATAAATTCCGTAAGTGTATAGTTTTATTAAACAAGCTGTTGTATTTTGGAAAAGTCAACACATTAACGGACGCAAATGCTTCTGTACACTGTGTTCAATTAAAAACATTTCTTGCACGCCTTCATACTAATGTTTTGATGTGAGGTTATGTTTTGATGTACCTACTGCCTAGAGGTCATATAAGCCCATTCCTCAATGACAATTATATTTTACAGATAGCTGCCTCATTTAAGCTTCACTTTGCTTGTGGTCTTTTCGGCGTTATAAAACAGAAAATCAAAGTTCGACAAATTAGATTGGTGTCACTCGCACTTCCTGTTTCATGTTATGTATTCCTCGGTATAGTTCGTTGGCCTTTAAAGGTAAATATGCAGCTACCAACATGTAACATTTTGCATAAGAACATCCGCAATAACTGTACATATGTGTTGCAGCTTGTCATTCTAGAAGATTTTAGAGTGCATTCAGAATTAAGTTTTCAGAAGAGCCTGTTTATCCAACTCGCGTTTCAAATAACGAATATCTAGTAACATATCATTTAACGGAGGTAGTTAGGCTGCAGTGTCTGAGACACGGGGGCAATCACAACAGAAAACACAAAGACCCGAAGACCAACAGCTTGTGTTTTTGCACAAATATTGACTCCGCCTATAAATCGACCCCAGGACGTAAAGCGTATAAGTCATGTTCTCTGACTACTAGGCCACATGGTCGTCACGACGTACACAATTCACGTATCGCGGTTTTTTCTAAACCAATTTTTGTATTTACTATAACATCTCGATGTTTACAAAACAAAGTAAAATTACCAGTCAACAACTTTCATCGTCCGATGTTTACAAGTGTCAGTATAATGTTTGCGTGATCCCAATTTATCTAGTTTACTTAGGACGAGTACATAGTTTCTGGCTCGGCCAATTTTCTAGAAGTCCGCATCGTCAACAGCACAATTAGTATACGTCATCACCAGCCTATTGCAAATAAATCGCAGGTTGTTTTAAATGTCCTTATAATATGCATTATTTAAAATAAGATAACAAAAATATTATCGTGAAGCTTCTTTAGGGACGACTGGGAAAATAATAGTCAATTTGTGCGTGTACAGGGATACACGCACCACTTTCTATGAAACTATAATGTGTGAAAACTATGTGAAATTTTTGTGAACTAAGTGAAACTACTTTATCGATGGTAGTTAAAAATTGGTTACGGAAGTAATGGTTACAGATATGACGTCATCTCAATAATAGAACAAGTAACAGAAGCACGAAATGTAGGGGTTATAGTGGACGGCAATTTAAATTTTAAGAACCATGTTCTTGAAGCTAGAAGTTGTATGGGGTGTAAAATTGTTGCGCTCGATTCTAATTCAAAATCCCACGTAGAGCGCACCTGATACTCTGATCTCAACAGTGGAAATCTGATGAATATGTAGTCGCGCCTAACTTTGCACTTTGCAGGTTTACTTTTGGGTATAATAAAGACGAAAAATCCTCCCCATATGAAAAACTTAATTTCACCATAAGACAACCAATGCATTTACGGATGAAATGACCGGCACACAGAACAGCTGCATTTTGTGGAAGGTTTGCTATTCGGCGACGAAGTGTTCGAATAATATCCCACCGCCAATCAGATTTGTGGTACCATTAAATACCTTTTATTAACATATATAAAATATTTTTTATTTTTCACATATACGTGCAGTAGCTATATGAATATAAAAATGAATGAAATAAATAAAAAAAATTACGGTGAAATGAGTTATTAAGAATAACTATCTTTTGAAAATCCTTGCTGATGGTGTCCTTATTTTCTCTGTCATTATATGAACAAAAAACTTGTTTAGAAAAGCAATAGGCCCACACGTAACGTAGGGTTTTTTGTAGATATGACAATTTGAAGTAAAACTAATTTTTAAAAAAAAATTATAACTTATAAACATGGCACATGGCAAACAACTCGACACCATTTTAACTTTTTTTGCTGTTAGTCGAAATTCATTCAAAATCGATATCAGAGCATTATAGTAATCATAAAAAAGGATTCTGTAATCAAATGTTAAAAGATTTACGCATTTCTCAAATTCTTCCTATTAGGTCACTTCCTTCAAAATTGATATCTGGGTGTCAGAATTTAAAAAATCGACGCCATTTTGAAATTATTTTCTTTAGGCCGAATTCTTTCATAATCTGTATCTGTATGGTATACTAATTAAATGGTAAATTGTTCGTTAATTTGATTTAGTAGAACTTTTTATGTTAAAACATTGTTAGAAACCATTCAGAAATAAAATCATTTTCATATGCCTTTTCATTTCTGACAGTAGGTAATAGATAGTTGAGGAGCTTAGTCATTTATTAAAATTAAAAATGACACGTAATTTAAAAATACTCGAAAGAGCAGAAATAATGTCATTACAAGCAAAACCACCTGATGGTAAGTGCAACATCTGCCCATAACAAATGTTGTGTCAGATATTCACAGAACATTTCTGTGCGGCACCACACTGCGCCCGTTACCCAGAGACATCTCCAGTTCCAGTTATTAAGTCTCGTATGCCTAGATGAGAGCCGTGCCCTTCAGACCGAAACACGGTAATCTTTGCACACTACTGTTTCACGGAAAAATAACTGGTCTGGGGTGGTACCTACCTAGACGGATTTTCGTAATCTATTGATACCAGTAAAACAAAGATGCCCTTCAAAAGTCATTGCACGGAGACTTGGGAGTCTATACCGGGTACGGATATTTGTTCGCAACTTGTTGGATCAAAGAGGAGCTGATTCCTAGCGGTCAGTGACGGGAATAGCGGAATTATGTATAACTAATTCAAAATTATATTATGATTCATTAGGAAATTATTCAACTTTTACTTATAATTATAGAGATGAAGTAATTGGAGGGAAGATCGGTTTTTGTATATTTTTGTCAATACGATATTTCTATAATACGATTTTAGTTGAATTATTTCATTCTTTTAATTATTCAAATAATAAGAAAAAAACTAAACTAGAACAAGACACAACCGCAAAAATAATATTTCGTATTTCGTATGGTATCGTGGATTACACGGTGGTGTGTGATTTATCAATGAATATGCACGAAATGGCAATATAATTAATTACGTCACTGACGTCATGCAATGGTGGCAAGAGTATCTAACTGTCACATTGATATTGTAAGCTAAAATAGACCTTGTAGCCATTATTCAATATTTACAAGGCTTCTTACCCATTCGAAAGAACATTAACTGATATGTTTAGCGTTTGTCTTTTAACAATTTCTTGACTTTTTATCAAGAACCTGATTTTTAACGCCAGACAGTTCAACCGAAAACAGTACTTTTGTAACTTTTCTACGTCCACTTGTTTGTAACTAAAATACAAAATAAGAATATTTTAATAAAAATATTCTTATCGACCGAAAACCAACAATTTGCGTCTGACAAATGTTAGCTCTGGTTGGGATATCGGACCCAGAACCCGCGGCGTAGCAGTCAGGTGCGTAAGTAAGCTACTACAACTAAAAAAATTGGATTTATTTGTAATATGATCAATATATAATAATTTTTCTACATACAGAAATTTGCTTTTAAAAACAGGCTTAACAATTGCACGTCTCGTCCCTTACTTGACTTCAATTAAAAAAATGACATAGATTTCGAGATTGACTTGAGACAGAATTTGCCAAAGTTGTATAGAATTTCCTATCAAATACTTACCACATCTTTCCTAGTCAAATCCGCCTGTAAAATAATCGGACTTAAATCTGTTTAAAAGGTATAATAACACAAAATAAAAATAGTATAAAATATCTAATAGCATAAAAAATATATTTATTTCATTTACAAATATAGTCGCAAAACTGCTTCCAAGCATTTTTATGTACAAAATGGGCAAATGTGTTGTAACGATAATGTAATGTAGTAATCATCAACATAATAATAATCAACCAATAAGCAGTTCACGCTGAAGTTCTCCAGTAGGAATGGTTTATGTGAATCGTAATGCGTGGCAGACTGATTGGTAATCGCAGTACCAAAGCTACATGGTCCTTTGATTTTTACATTCATGCGGTGACGGATTATGTTAAACCACACTGCGTATACAAATGATATAATCTTTAGAGGCTTTCATTGTTGACAAATGAAATCTTGAAAACAAATTTATAAAATGTACTTGGAGTCGTATAAATTTCTTTGAAAATTACTTTGGTAAGTTTTTCGTTTTAACTCTTCATCAAACCCAAGCAAGTAAAGTTGCAGAGCAGCGCGATTATGTGTTTACTAACCTTTAACGTTTTAGTTGTCATAACTGAACGTGCCTATCCTACACGAACATTTTTTTTCTTTTACCTAAAACATTTGTGACGAGAACTTATAACTTATTTTATGAACTTATTTTAGATTATAAAATGATAACCTAAATGTAATATTTACTTAATTCAATGAAATTGAAGTAAAGGTAAGATGCATCGTTAGACTGTGTCTCTAACGATACTACTAATAAATATATACCTAGACCTTAAAACCAAAGATGTGTGTTTGCATAATTATTTATGCAAACACACATCTTTGGTTTTAAGGTCTAGGTATATATTTATTAGTAGTATCCGGATTCGAATCCCCATACAACGCATAAGCGTTGTGGCGGGGATTCGAATCCGGAATCAGGATCAGAAGGTACACTTAGCCCGTCCTTTGGCTTCTATGCAGACTCAGACTTCGCTCAGGCAGTCGCAGACTTCCAACTACTTCCAACACAAATGTTTATACAAATATATATACAAATAAATAAAATTGTAGTGTCTGTTTGTAATTACAAAATAACAGCTTTTTACTTAATGGATATGAAAGTACCAATAAGAAAAAAGCAATTTTTGAAATTTTTGTCTGTCTATTTGTTCCGGCTGATCTCGGAAACGGCTAGACCGATTTTGACGGTACTTGGGTCGGGACACTCGAAGATAGCTGATGTTATGAGTAACTTTTTTTAAGATTTAGGGTTCCTTGAAAAAAAACTAAAGCCCTTTATTTTTTATTTTACTTTTACTAAGCCCTTTATTAAAAGCTAAAGCCCTTTATTCGAAAAAAATCAATATATCTAAATCTGCATTGACGCCGAGCGAAGCGGGCGGGAAATAGTAAATATGCTGAGCTCGTGACTTCATACGGGTGGAATTAAGTTCAGTTAGTTCATGTTACTTCAAAAGTATTTGAGGCAAAGCGAACAACAAGTTGATGATAATAATTAAACTACTTTAAATTATGATAAAAGAATCGAAATGTGGAATCTGCTGCCGCCAGCGGTATTTCCGGACCGATACGACTTAGGGACTTGGAAGAAAAGAGCCTACTCCTTTCTTAAAAGGCCGGCAACGCACCTGAAATCTGGTATTGCGGATGTTCATGGGTGGCGGTGATGAGTTACCATCAGGTGAGCCGCTTGCTCGTTTGGCACTTATCGTATAAAAAAAGTAATACTTAACGTCTAAGAACAGTAGTTCTAACAGATTTTCTATATATCTTTTTTCGATCTTTGTATATCTCAATGTTCTACTGGTACTTATTCAGGAATCCGTTTAGGTAAATACCATCACAATGTCAGTTTTTTGCCATCAAGCAGCGGTACACAGACACGACAATGTTTCAGTTTTAAGGGCACTGAAGCTAATGTAATCAGCCACAAGATTTAAAAATCGATGTCTCATGGTGACGAGCGCCGTGAGGTGTTACAAAGAACCTCCTAAAGCAAATTCCTCGGTAACACCGCAACTTTTATGGGCAAGTGTGGCACATCAGATGACGAATTCCTTGTTTTGTTCTCATATGTCATGCCACATTAAAAATATAGTCTATTAGAAATACTATACGCAAATATTGCAAAATGAAATTAATACTACTATACTACTATACTATACTATACTATACTATACTACTTAGCCGCGGCTCGCGTCTTTCGCGCGTGATTGAGTAACAAACATTCAAACATTTTAACATTTTTAATATTAATAGGATATGTATCAATTAATATTTTCATACAATATATGCACTTTAAAAAGTGATAAAGTTACTACTTTACTTTTACAAAAACTATTCATCGGAGAATATCGTATACAATTATAAAAAGTCACTACTTGACTATATTCCGTGCCTATCAATACGTGTGAATACGCGAGGGACGGAAATCATACTGATTAGTTATCGGAAGAGTTTGCAGCTAAGCTCGACCCTACCCGTTACATATATTCGCCATATATATTATCATAAAGTAAACGTAAATATGCCGCACAACAGATAGTTCAAATGATGATTTTGGAGGCGGCGCTGCGGTTGTTGACCCGAAGATGGATATAAACATAGGATTTAATATAGATGCCGATGTCTCTATAATGCACTGTGAACTGATTGCGATATCCGAGGCGTTGTCGTACGCTTCTTCTTTGGTTAATATTCAATTTATCACGATTGTCCGATTCAAAAAGTGTCCTTTTACATTTGGCTCGACTACCCTCAAGAACTCGAGGATTTCCGATAGCCTACAGTATCCTAGATTCCATCTGTAAGTTTACTGCACTAAATAAAGAGGTAGTTATCCAATGGATACCCTCTCATGTTGGAATCATAGGTAACGAGAAGGCCGACCTAACGGCAAGACAAGCTTTAAGCGACTGTACCATGTACAAGTCTTTACCATTACATAGTGAGGTATTAAGTAAAGTCATAACAGGCTGCAGACAGTTATGACACGAACACTTTGATGAACGCTCACTTATTAAGGGAATATGGTGCAAGACCATCCAGTATCGACCTCCCCCGTAGCCATGGTTTGAACAACAAGAAATGAATAGGAGAAATGTTGTAGCACTGCTGAGGCTTCACTCCGAACACATACCGACAAACAAGTTCAAGTTTCAGTCAGTCACAGTATAACAGTGATATTTTATTCGGCGCCGTGTGAAACGGCGTTAAATAATTTGCTTTCCGATTTCTTCCCGAGGATGTAGCATTATCAGTCATTAATACATACATACATACATAAGTCACGTCTATTTCCCATTGGGGTAGGCAGAGGCCGCATCTTTCCACTTGCTACGATCCTGACACACATCTTTCGCTTCTTCTACTTTCATTAGTGTTTTCATACAAGTTCGT